>VMDO01002044.1:70958-181572 GCA_007922755.1 Pedetes capensis
TATCTTGTTAGAACAATTACATGCAATTTCTAGTCCATTTATATTGACATCATTCTTATCTTCCCTCCCCCCCTTTTATTATGATCCGAACTTTGAGTAGGATTTTTCCTTCTTGTAATTTTGAATCAGTTCCTTCATATGAGTGAGAACATGTGTTGTTTCTCTTTCTGAGCTCATGTTCGTTCACTTAAAATAATTTTCTCTAATTCCATCCATTTTGCTGCGAATGACCCTATTTCATTTTTCTTGATTGCTGAATAGTATTCCATTGTGTATATATACCATAGTTTTTTTTATCCATTCTTCTGTTGAAGGGCACTTTGGTTTATTCCATATCTTTGCTATTGTGAAAAGCGCTGCATTGAACATGGAGATGCAGGTGTCTCTGTGGTATGATGACCCATCTCCCTTTGGGTAAATTCCCAATAGTGTTATAGGTGGGTCATATGGTAGATCTATTTTTAGTTTTTTGAGATACCTCCATATTGATTTCCATAGTGGTTGCACCAATTTACAGCTCCACCAACAATGTAAAAGTGTTCCCTTTTCCCTGCAACCTCGCCAGCATTTGTTGTTGTTTACCAGGTGAATTTCTTGATGTGGTGGCTTGACCCAATGCCAGGTAGCTTCATTAAAACTAGCCCCAATTCCTTAGGAGCAGCAGGTCTCTTTTCTTTGATTATAATATCCCCATGTAATTTTCAGAAAAGCTAAACATGGGCATGTGGGAGGTCAGGAACAGATACTGTGAGAGCCCTGGTATTTATCAGGCCTGAAATGGGAGTCTTGCCACAATAGTCTTATTTATGACCTTCTGTGATATGATGAGATGCCAGAGAAGCAGTCGAATAGTAACACAAAGAACATCAATAACCTAAAATCAGTGATCTTTTCTTTGATTATCTAGCCTATCGTGGTGGAAGAAAATGCTGGAAAAAATCAGGGCACTGCAGGAGCAACTGTAGAAGTGGAGAAGTGACTGAAGGCGTATGTAAACAACACCAAGTCTGCTGCGTCCTGGCTCACACAGGCTACAGCCAAGAATCCTCTCCCTGGCAAGTTCCCGACACCACTGTCACACCCTTGAACAACTACTCATCAGATTTTATAGATAGAATTGTAACGGCACCCACGTTAGACTACTTCGATGTAAGGTACGAGGATGCAGAGGAGGAAGAATCCCCCGGAAGGCTGGAGACTCCAGACCCTGCCCCGGACTTTCATCATATGACTTCTCGAATGTCCCTCACACATGTCTTTAGAGGGCTGGAGAAGTCATAGACAAAAAGGCACTGAAAACACCCTATGACCCACCCTTACCCCGACCAATGTGTAATTCTAGATTAAAACAGCTGGGTAAAGAAGTCTAAGATGTTCACCATTTCTAATGATAAGCTCTTCTTGTAAAGTCAAATAATTTCCACAACAAAATTTAACTCATTTGTGGTGCTTCTTGTTTGCTGGTGACCTACATACACTCTTAACCACTTAGTTAATTATTCCAGTGCTGGTCTTTCCATGTGTCCTTCTGTGTTCCCAACTAGTGCTTGGGAAATTCAGGGGCTTTCCTGTATTAGCCCTACCTGCGGA
This sequence comes from Pedetes capensis, assembly GCA_007922755.1. NCBI lineage: Eukaryota > Metazoa > Chordata > Mammalia > Rodentia > Pedetidae > Pedetes > Pedetes capensis. The sequence goes on from VMDO01002044.1 coordinate 72,549, forward strand.
TGAAAGAACACGTGGTCAAAATTCTAAATCTTTGCATTTACGAGAGTACCAACTAGGGTGTTAAAAGTTTTCTTTCTGGAACAGCAGACACTTCACATGAAAGTATCCAATGTCCTACTCACTAAGCTTGGCCCTGGAGCCCTGTCTCCTCTCTCACTGTAGGAAATCAGCTGGCCTAGGTGTGAGCTACAAGAACTCCTTTTTTGCCCCAGTTGCTTCGAGATTGGGATAGAAGCACTTGACAGGCTGGCTCCATGGTCCCACTTCCTTGACCAAGCCTTGATCACCTATGGATATCCAAAGGTAGGGACAGCCTCTTAATTGTATAGGTGGAAAGACGGGTCATTTGTCTACTTGATTCCTGAGAGATTTATTTACCCTCCTCTGATAGCATAAAAATGTCTTCACACCCTGTCCCCTTCCACAGAGGTCCAGCCAAATAACTGCCACAGACCTCATTGTTACAAATCTACCTTTGTTCTTTCCAAATCTCTGAACATCCACCCAACTTATTTCACTATCCATGAATTACTACAGATCCGTACCTTGGGCCACCCCTCCTTCTACCTGCAGGATGTCCCTTAAATACTGTCTTTCAGACAGCAACTTTGTCCTGGTGCCAGCATTTCATGAAGACTGTTCCACAAATGTGGCATTGCTTTTTCCTCCTTCATTAGCTAACCATTCCTCATGATGCCATTAGTGTGTGATGGAAGAGAGACAAATCAATAGTGGGTACCATAGGCAAGTGAGTCACCAGCTCCATGCTCCCCAAGCCTGCCAAGTCCCAGTCTTGAACATACCATTTCCACCCAACATTGGAATGCTCCTTCACAGCTCTAATTTTATTATTAAAGGGTTAGATAATAGCCAATTCATGATGGAAAATTCAGGTCTTATCAATTTACTTTTCAAACCTGTTCACAGCTGGGCTCAGTGGCGCACACCTGTAATCCCAGCGGCTCAGGAGGTGGAGGCAGGAGGATTGCAAGTTTGAGACCAGAGGCAGTCTGCGTAGTTTAGCAAGACCCTATCTCAAAAAGTAAAAAAAAAAAAAATGTGCTTCGGCTGCAGCTTAGTGGTCCAGCACTTGCAAATCATGCAGGCACAAGGCCCTGGGTTCAACCCCCAGTACCGAAAAAAAAAAAAAAACCCTGTTCACTATTACTAATAATTCTGATGTTTGAAAATCTTAGTCTCTGGCCTATGTCTCTATTGGCCTTAATTCATGGTGCCTTCTTTCTTTGTGTGTTTTGTGACTGGGTTCTGATCTGCATTTTCTTGGAACTTTAGATTAATAAATTGGTTGCATCCTGACTTATAGACATATTCCCTCATTTCCTTCTCTCAGAAATCTTTGGCACTGCCAAGTGCAGTGGCACACACCTGTAATCCCAGCAGCTGGGGAGGCAGAAAGATCAAAATTTCGAGACCAGAGGCAATCTGCATAACTTAGCAAGACCCTGTCTCAAAAACTGAAAAAATGGGCTGGGGGTGCAGCATGGTGGTCCAGCACTTGCAAAGGATGCAAGTATGAGGCCCTGGGTTCAACCCTCAGTACAGGAAAAAAAAATTCTTAGCCTTGGTTTCTTCCAAGGTCAAGGATGCTTAAGAAGCTTTGTTGTATACTTTAACTAGGTTCTTTTCAATTGTTTTCAGTGAGAAGGTCAGCCTGGGTTCTTAGACCAATATTCTTCCTGAAACAAAGCTCCAAGAATCAGCAATTTCCTCCAGATCAGAGTTAGCATCAAAGGCAGAAGAAAAGAGGATTATCATCAAAGGATGAACTCATCACTCAGCATCAAATCCAAATGCTGAATGGTCGATTCCTGGAACATAGCAGAGCCATGCTGGTCAGGCACAGGCTTAGTTGTTGTTGTTAGGTGCTGTCAAGTTGTGTCCATCTGATAGCAACCCTCATAGTGTTTTCAATGACAGATTGTTTCAGGATTGCCTCAGGAGTGGATTGCCACATCCTTCTCCCATTTTTGTGGTGCTGGGAATCAAACCCAGGACCTCAGAGACTGCACAGCAGCGCTCTACCAACTGAGCTAAACCCCAGTCCCCCACAGGCTTAGTAAGCAGAGCAAAATATTGAACTTATATAGCATTTGTGGGGAGCATTTGAAGGAAATTGTGTTGGTTACAGATGTAAGGATGGGCTGATGAAAATAGGTACTGAAGTGAATCCACAGCCTGTTCAAACATAATTTTAAAGCATAATGCTGTCTCTGACCATTTTCTCTCCCAAGGATATTCGCTCAAGAAAAGTGTCATTGATCAATGAAAAAATTTAAACTATCTGAAGGTGTTTACTTGTTATCATGGCTGTGGAACTATCAGTCCTTTCCTACGAATGTGGGCACTTTTTAATTCTTGGAACAGAGACCCCAGAAGGGTTACTGCAAAAGGACAAGTGACAGAAGAAGTCCAATAATGGAGAAGGAACAGTCTTAAGATTTGAAAGAAAACAAGTCACAGAAGCCAAGCAAGCTAAGGTCTGCAAGGAGGAATAGGGAAATGCTACCCAGAGGCAGAGGGAGATAGTTGAGTAAGATCTCAAAACTTTTAAAAAGGTGGTGTCCTGGTGACTTGGATCACAGCCAAGTCCATAGACCAATCAGCACAAAAGGCAACTTTAATGAAGTGGGGGGATTCCGAAAAGTACAGAAAGATAACTGCCAACGGGAGCTACTCTTCTTCTGACAAAATTTGGAACTGGAGAAAGAAATAAAATATTTGTGGGAAGCAAGATGTAGAGAGGAAAATTTGAATTTTATGCTAAAAAGGTGGCGTTGGTTGTAACTGGAAGAAGCAGCCTTCTAGATTTGCAGGAATGGAAGGACCTTAACAATCGTCATCAGTGACGGCATGTAAAATTCAAATTCCTTCTGCCATAACCACCAAACAGACCCCCAACCTCACAACTTGAAACCTTTGTAAGACATCTTACTCCTCATTACCACAGCTCTGTTCATTAGAAATTTGTTTTGTGTAAGACTTCTGTCCACTATTCTACACAGCGATCCCACTTGTTCTGGCCCCACTCAGAGTCCTATATAGCACAGATTAAGCCGTGGCTCTGCCAAAATCCTTCAGCCTTCTCTTGTTGGTCTCCATTCCACCACCCCCATCTTCAGTGAGTTTTGTTGTTGTTGTTGTTAGGTGCCATTGAGTCAAGTCTGACTCATAACAATCCTATATACAACAGAATGAAACGTGACCCAACACTGTGCCATGCCCGGCACTATGTCAGTGCTTCTGTGCTATTCCAAGGGTTTTCAGTGGTTGATTGTTTTGGGAGTGGGCTGCTGAGTCCTTCTCCCAAGGCTACAGCACCGGGTATTCCCAGGCAGTCTTCCATCCAACCACTAACCAAGCCCAACCCTGCTTAGCTTCTAAAATCAGATAGATTAGACTCCAGGGTGGGATGTCTGCACACAGCTACAAGTCTAGGTGCTCTCTAATTGTCACTCCATATTCCCAGCCTTCTCTCCACAGGGATGCATTCAGAAGGAGTCTGACATCTCACCACACAAAGCCCAAGCGCTCACTGTGATTTCCAGTAGATGAAAGACAGACAAAAGTGGCAGGTGCATGAATTTTAATGAGGGCAGGGGTTGACAGTAGATCTGAATGTTTGAGGATGGTGATCACTAGTGTTCAAGGTACTTTGGGCCAGCGCTTCTGAGGTGACCAATTAGTAGAGTCTTCATCGCCAGAAAGGCTTATTCTCATGTAGGACTGGAGGCAGCATGGTTGAAAGTTTCTGCAATAGAAGTAAGGGTGTTCATTCTTTTTGCAAGAGGATCTACAGATTCCAATGTTGCCCATGCATTGAAGGGTGGGATGTCCGCCTGGCCAGAAAAAATAATAATAGTAATAATTAATATCCACTTAGCAGTGACATTGATCTGATGTCAGGAAACACAGTAAGAACCTAAAGGATGACGTCCACCACCACTTCCAAAAAAATAGAGTAAATGTCTTTTTCTCTACTTATCCTGCTAAGTACAATTTACAACCTTGGGCATTATACATAAAACAAATATAAGAATATTTTGGAATGTGAAGAGAAGAAGGCAAACTGGGCAAGGACCTTAAGACCTGACGGATAACAGCCATGGATTCTTTGGGTCCATTTTTGCCTCATCTATCCCAGGCTGGTGCTGGGGAAGCTGATAATCTGGAACCATAGCGGGTGCAGCGATTAAACCATCCCCCCAAATCTGCTTCTTCTAGCCAAAGACCAGGAAGGGTGTAGCCAGGATGTCTTGTATAATAACCACACTACTCCAGTCAAACAGCCTGGGAAATACTACAGCCCCCCTCACACCTCCACCCAAAATGAATGAAGTGCCTGTGCTTCTGCCCTCCTTGCAAAGTGAGCATATGCAGCCTCCCAAGTGGGGTCAGGGAAGGCTGAGGGGATCCTGGGCTTTTATCGCTGTTGTGTAGTAGAAGGGCCACTACCACCACATAGTGGCTATACACATCACACGGGCAACCTCAACTCCCCCTGCCTCCTGGGAAGAAGGCATCCCTCCATTTCCCTGGTGAGGTGGCTACAGAGGAGGCTGATGGAAAGTCAAGACTTTCACCACCATGTGGCAGTTACAGGGATACCAGGCCCCAGGGTGCCACAGAAGGTCACATGGGAAACAGAACACCCTTGCCAACCAGGGAATTAGCAGAGGAGGCACAGCCACTCACACCTGCAGAAATAAGGGGCCACCTTTCCTCCTGCCTCCATGTCAGAGGAAGCCAAGTGGAAAACCTGGTCTTCTGCCCCCTCCCAGTAGTATCAAGGCCAGTTCCTACTTCCCTGGTCAGAACAGTGTCAGAGCAGGTAGGAAAGCCCAGAGCATTGGCGTGCGACCCACAATCTCATAACATAATACAAAAGATGTCCATGTTTCAATCAAAAATTACTTATCATACTAAGAAGTAAGAAAATCTCAGCTCAAATGAAAAACGGATAATCAACCAAACAAGATCCATCTAAGTCGTATCAATAGTTCATTCCCTTTAATTCTAGTAGTGAGTACTCTATAGCATGAATGTAGTATGGTTTACTTAACCATTCACCTATCAAGGAAAATTTGGGATGTTTCCAGTTTGGGCCATTAAAAATAAAGCTACTATGTTTACCTGTTTCTGAATAGATGTAAAATTTTCATTTTTCTGGTATAAATGCCCAAAAGTGCATTCATTAGGTAGTATGGCCAGAATTTAATTCTGTTTTTTCAAAACATCTGTAAGACTATTTTCCAGAGTGGTTGTGCCATTTAATATTGTTACTGACAAGGTACATTTTGTTGTTGTTAGGTGCCATCAAGTTGGGTCCAATGTACTTGTTGCTGTTGTTAGTTGCCGTCAAGTCATGTCTGACTCATGGCAACCCTCTTAGGGTTTTCAATGGCTGATTGTTTTGGGATTGTCTCAGGAGTGGATTGCCACATCCTTTTCCCATACCAATGTACATAGTGTGATCAAAAACATATAGTGAATGTTTAATTTTTTAAACTTATTACAGTGAAAGACACACTGCCATTAATCCTCCTTAAAATACTTCCCCTAGCTGCAAGCACACTTATCCCATCATTCTTGCCAGTTTCTGAAGCAGTTCTGGAATTACACTTTTGTGAGTGTCTTTAGCTTCCTTCTCTATCATGACAATGCTCTGTGTCACACATCACTTCTGGTATAACAATTTCTACCAAATGAAAATGTTATGGTGTATCCTCATCCACCTATTCACCAAATCTGGCACCATAAGACTTCTGGCTCTTCCCCAAAGTCAAAATGACCATGAAAGGTAAACATTTTGAATTGATTCAGGACATTAAGACAACCAAGACAGCTCAACTAAAGATACTCATAAAGAAGGAAGTCTTCCTAGAAAGTGGTAAGAATGATAGTAAAAAGTGTGTTTGAAGCCAGGGAGACTTTTTTTGAGGGGGATTAATGGCAATGTGTCTTTTACAGTAAAATTTTTCTTTATTTAAGCATTCACCATATCTTTTGATCCTACCTCATATATGGTTTCTCTGCATCCACTACAGCATTTGCTATTACCACTATTTATAATTTTAGCTATTCCGTAGGTATCTACTGGTATCTTCTCCTGGTCTTAATTTACATTTCCTTAACAGATAATGAGCAGGCTGGGATTTAGCTCAGTTGGTAGAGCACTGATCTGCAATCTTTAAGGCCCTGGGTTTGATTCCCAGTACCTCAAAAATGGGAGAAGGACATGGCAATCCACTCCTGAGGCAATCCCAAAACAGTCAGCCATTGAAAATCTTATGAGGGTTGCTATGAGTTGGACATGACTGAATGGCACCTAACAACCAATTAACAGATAATTATGCACAGGATCTTTTCATGTACCTGTTTGTTATCTGTATATCCTCTTCAGTGAAATGTCTTTACATGTCTTTTGTCCATTTTCTTATTAGATTGTTTTTTTACTGTTGAGTTTTGAGAATCATTTCTATAGTCTAGATAATAATTCTTTGTCAAATATTTTGTTTGCAAATATCCTTGCCCAACTATCATTTGTATCTTCAACCATTCTCTTCATAGGATCTTTTGTAGAGTAGAAATTTTAAATTTGAGTAAGTCCAATTTATCTTTTTTTTTTTTTTTTTTTTTGTATGGATTGTGTTTTTCAATCTAAGAACTCTTTACCAAGACCTAGTCTGAGGGGATTTTTTCTACATTTTCTTCTAGGAGTTTTACAGTTTTAAGTTTTACACTTAAATCTATGATGCATTTTCAGTTAATTTTTGTCTAAGATGTGAGGCAAGGTTAAGTCAGGGGTTTTCTGTTTTCTTTCTTTTCTTTTACTTTTTCTTTTCTTTTTTTCTTTATAAACTTCTAATTGCTAAGAAGAAAGAATAACTTTCTTCCCTTGAATTATTTTTGCACATTTGTCAAAAATTAGTTGGCTTGGAGGGAGGGGAAAGAGGAAGAGGGTCGTGACAGGGTAAGGGAGAAGTTAACATGAACATGTACAATGAAATGCATGTACAGAGAAGTCATAATGAGACCCATTAAGTTGTCCATTAAAAATTACTTTAAAAATTAGTTGGATGAACTTAAATGGGGCTAACTCTGGGTTCTCTATTCTATTCCATTGACCTATGTGCCCATCTCTCCACCAATGTCCCAGTGTTGATTACTACCACTGGAAATCGGGATATCTGGTAGGATGATTCTACCAAATTTAATCTTTTCCCATTTTATTTTAGCTATTCTCGTTCCTTTACAAATTTCTTTTCAGATAAGACAGTATAATAATCTTGTCTACATCTGCAAAAAGTCTTGCTTGGAATTTGATAGGAATTGTGTTAAATGTGTGTATCCATTTGAGGAGATCTGGCATGTTTGGTAACTGAGTCTTACAAAATACAAACATCATATGTCTCTTTGTTTATTTAGATCTTATGTTATTGCTTTTATAAGCATTCTGTAGTTTTAGGCATATATTTTTAGATATACAACTAATCATTTTATTTTCTAGAGTGTTCTGAATGGTACTATATTTTTAATTTCAGTGCCCACATGTTCATCACTATTACATACAAATACAAATGATTTTTGTATGACTACCTCGTCACCTTACTAAACTTACTAGTTTTAGGTGTTTTACTTTTTTGGCTTTGCTTTTGTAGATCTTGAGATTTTCCACATAAACATTATGACATCTACAAACAGGGACAGTTTTATTTCTTCCTTCCTAATCTGTATGCCTTCTATTTTCTTGCCTTAATGCATTGGCTAGAACTACTCAGAATTAAGAGGAACAAACTTTCAACACATACAATTTGGAAGAATCTCAAGAATAAGATGCTAAGTTTTTTAAAAAAAATTAAAACTTCAAAAGCTCACATATTATTCTATTTATATAACACTCTTAAATGGCAAAGTTATAGAGACAGAGTGGAGGGTGTAGCTTGGTAGTACAATGCGTGCTTAACATAGGCAAGGTCCTAGGTTTGAGTCTCAACACCAAAAAATATATATACAGAGAGAAAGATAGAAAACAGATTAGTGGTTACTGGGGATTAAGCATAGTGACAGGACAAGGGAGGAGAGTCAGTGTGACTATAAACAAGTATCAGAAGTTCCATGTCTTGATCATGGTGGTGGATATATAACCTACACTTGTGAATAAATGGCATAAAATTATACACTCACAATGTACCAATATCAGATCTTTGGGTTATACTGCAGTTATGTAAAAGTGATGAATCCAGCTAGCAGAAGAGACAAGCAAAATATATTCTTCCCCTTGAATTAGATAGCCCTTTGTGATGAACTGAAAGGTCAGATTGGAAGTTATAATTCTTGGACTCCTCAGAGCTCCATGTCGAAACATGGCAGCGTGAGGGCAGCTGGTCCAACCAGGGGCCCACCACTCCTCCCTCACATCCCCAGATCTGCTCATGCAGTGAGGAGGCACCAACATACACATGTGGACACTTGGCCCCTGCACACAGGAGAGTCTCTTGGTACTTCAGCCTAAGGTTGCACACCAAGAAGGCCCCATTCTCCAGGGGTGGGCCTTGGGATGAGGCCCCTGCAGTCCCTGAAAGCAGGCATGGGGTTTTGGAGGCAGGGAATCCTTGACCCCACTACTCAAAGTACAATCCAGCAAGCAAGGACAGCATCATGGGCTCAGGGTAGATATATCCCTCCTACCCAATAAATCCTCATCCCATGAGTAGGAGCCTAGCCAAAGAAAGCTGAGAGTAGGAGTGGGGTCAGAGTGGGGGCTCTCTTTCCAGGGTCTGAAAACAGAAATATTGGACTGAAAGCAAATTACCTTCCTCCATCAGAGTGAACTCCTATCTGTCTCTATGTCACATACCGTGCTTTATAGAGCAATGTGGGCCCCTGACCACACCACAGAGAACACAGCTCAGGGCCACACAATTCTATTGGATAAATGAAGCCTGGAGAATAGGATTTGAGGTCCTAAAGGCTGGGAAGGAATCTTGTAGATTCCCCATGAAGACTCTTAAAAGTTCCCCATGATTAAGTCACTCTCACTCTAAATTATCCATTCAAATGAGGCAGGCTTCTGTCTCCCCAGAGTCTAAGGCAGGTGGAAGAAACACACAGCATGTATTCCACAAATGCCTGGATAAATCAACGAATGACAACAGCAGCTAATATTTACTGAGGTCTTACTGTGCAGTGGGCACTGTAATGTGCATTACTTCATTTCATTCTTACTATGACCCGGAGATACTAAACACAATTGTTCCAATTTTCTAGATGGGGGAGCCAAGGTGCTAAGGGGTTTATATACAGAGCCCCTTAGTGATAAGCGGTAGACTTGAGCTGAATGAATGAGTCAATAAATCCATAAAAGAATGTTTTTGAAAACAAATACTGAAGAAATTCACGTACAAATGAGTAAATTCATGTTCTTTATGATGTTGGAGATTTGGGGTTTTGGTTTTGGTTTTGTAATAGTGAACCTTCTGGTCCCAGCAGCTATGGGCTCTTTGAGCTGAAACTTCTAGAAACACAAGGATTTGGGCTCCACTCAGCTCTGGCTCACCCCTGGCCCATTCACCCTAAGATGAACAAATTCCAGCCCAAATATTCTCCCACTTTCTAGGCATTTGAGCTGCCTTTGCATCTCATGGCTCCCTCCACCTTTCCTCCGTGCCCTCCTGACTCAAGAGTCTCTCCTAGGACCAGCAGATGAGGCACCATCTTCAACATGGCAAGCATCACCCCATTGCTGTGATCCACTCCCAGCTACTTCTCTCCTCCACCTGTTAACCATATCTCACCATCTTCCCACCCCAATCCATTTTGCGCATCACTCTTTATGATTGACAGACACAAAAAAGAAATGTGTGAGCTTTAATGAAACATGGAAACTAAGAGACCTAAAACAAAGTCATTTCTACCCACGATGTCTTCTTTTCTTCTTTGTGCGGGCTTTGGTGGTGGACATCGTAGGAGTGGTCCAGCCAAGTTCTCCTCCATCAATTGTTACTGGCTGGAGTGTTAAATAACGACTAGGGACACAGCATCGTTTACGATTTGCACAACGTACTACATGGTCTTCATCATCGTGGCACACCACCCGACAGTGGCCATCCATCCAACATTCTCCTTCAAGGCACAGGAACAACCATTAAGCAGATGTTAGTATTGCCCAAGTGGAGAGGCAAAAGGAGGCAGGGGAGAAGCAGAGAGAGAGGCCTGAGTATTGCTGGATCCGGTGCCAGGAGCGCAACAGGAGACATTGAGGGGGAGAGAACTGAGACCATCTTTCCAGCCAGCTCCTCCAAACTCCTCAGTAGAGCCCTCTGCAGATTTCCCACCCTCCTCTCTTCCTGTTCCCCAACTTCCTGCTTCTTACTTTGGGATGAAATAATTGGTGGTGCTAATGGCGTCCCCACTCCATGGAGCATGAGGATGATGGGAAAAGGACACTGTCCACCTGTAACGTGAGGGTAGGGAGGAGGTCCACTCACATTACGACAGATCCAGCTCCTTGTCAACAGCCTGGCCTGTAACAGAAGCCCACCAAGCCTCAGCTCTAGCCACCACGCAATCTCCAGTCTCCCCTGATCCCATGTTTACCCAGTTCAAACTCAAAAATCAGCCCATTCCCAGCCTCACCCAGCTCAACACCCCCTGAGCCCCAAAGCCAAGCCAGACCCAAATCTAATCAAGTCACACACCACAGGTCGCAGCAGCCACCCATCACCAAGCTGAACCCAAGCCCAAGCACCCTGCCTCATTGGGCATTGCTTCCCAGCCTAATGCCAACACCAGCTGCACTCAAGCCAAAATACCCTCCCTCTCCAGCTCGCTCCAGACAGTCAGGAAATCACAGGTCTTCACCCCCAGTTCATCCTCATATTGCCTCCGCCAGTCCAATGCCAAGGTCCTCCCATTAAGACTCACCTTTACCCTTCAGCCTAATTGCCCAAAGTCCCTAACCTACCTCCAATCCTTCACCCCTAAGCCTTCTCTTATGCGCCTACCAGAATACTATCCTGTCCTGATGCACCAGATGCTCCAAACAGCTTCCACCCCACCACTTTAAAAAAAAAAAAATCAGGGAGAGATGTTGTTAACATGGGAGGATCTTGGGAAACCCTCCCAAAGCTACATGAAATGAGGATCAACTCCAGGGCCGCCCCAGTGAGAAGGGAGGCAAAGGGGAGAGGCCCATACCCTTGACAAAGCCCCAGTTACCTGACATCACTGGTTCCATTGCCAGAAGGATGGCGAGAAACAGGAAAAAATGTTTCATGGCTGGCAGGAGCCAGGAGAAGCTGGTGGCTTCAGCGGCAGGGATGAGCCTCCTTTTATCAGCAGGGCTGTGTGCAGTGAGTTAGAACAGGAGAGGATTTTTCTGAGATCAGCCGAACCAAAGGACAGTGTGTAGCAGATGTCTCAGCAGGGCACAGGATGAGAGTGTGGGAGTGCCAGAAGTGGTTTCTCTCCTGGTAAGGACACAGGTGGATTAAAGCCTTTTGGCCTTTTGAGACCCAAGAAGGATTTAACTAATTAATACACAAATACATGTCACGAAACATTTAACTTTTTAAAAAAATTTTTACTTATTCTCAGCTTCCTTCTTTTTTTCATACATACATGTAAGTCTCTCTGAAACTTGAATTTACCAATTCCTGCTTCCTGGCCTTAGCATTTGCTTTGTTCTCCCTATAAAACTGTCTCTTCTGATCTTCCCCTGGGTGGTTCCTGCTACTCATTAGATCTCATCTCGAATATCACTCCCTTGGAGAGCCCGTTGCTGGTGTCCCTACATGCTGGTATTCTCGCTGCAGTCACTCTGGATCAGAATAACTCATTTTATGACCTTCAGAGATTTATCTGGGTTTTTTATTTACTTTACACATTTAATCTTTGTTTTTTCTCATTAGAATGTCGGACACTTGGCTTATGCTATGGTTTGCATAAGGTTTGAGTGTGTCCCCAAAGCCTCACGTTCTAGAAGCTTGGTCCCTCATGTGGATATGCTGAGAGGTAGTGGAGACTTTAAGAAGTACAGTCTAGACCCAGGCACAGCAGCCCATGCCTATAATCCCAGGAATTTGGGAGACAGAGGCAGGAAGATCATGAGTTTGAGGGCAAAGCCAGGCTGCATAACTTAGTGAAACCCTGACTCAAAATTTTAAAAACATAAATCGCCGGTTGGGGGTGTAGCCCAGTGGTAGGACATTTGCAAAATATGCTCAAAGCCCTGGGTTCAACTCCCAGTACTACAAAAAAGAAGAGAGGGAGGAGGAGGAGGAGGAGGAGGAGGAGGAGGAAGAAGAAGAAGAAGAAGAAGAAGAAGAAGAAGAAGAAGAAGAAGAAGAAGAGGAGGAGGAGGAGGAGGAGAAGGAGGAAAAGGAAGAGGGGAGGAGGAGGAGGAAGAAGAGGAAGAGGAAGAGGAAAAGAACAGGAGGAAGACCCTAGTGCAAGGTAATTAGATCATGGGGGTTTCATCCTTAGAAGAGATTAGTGTAGTTCTTCAGGGACCCTGGTTAGCTCCCAAGAAAGGAAGTTTTTATAACAAGAGTGAGCTTGATGTCTCTCTCTGGCCTTCTGTCTTACCATGTGATCTCTTCCTCAAGGGCTCCACCACTGGGATACCATCTACCAGGAGGACCTTGCCAGAGGTAGAACAGAGTGGGTGATCTGACCTGGGACTTTCCACCTCCAAAACTGTAAATTCACAAAATCTCTTTTCATTATCTAGAACCCAATCTCAGGCATTTTGTTATGGCAACATAAAACAGACTAACTTAGCTTATAACCCTAGTCCTCATAATATCACCTGGCTTATTAAGATAATAATTCAACTGTTTTAAAAGATATTGCCCCCAAATAATTATAATTTCAAATGACAGACATTGCTTATTTTTTTTATATATAAAAGTCTCGATGCAGTTAAGTATAGCAGCCTCACAATCCAGCAGGGGCCTAGGCTCCTTTTGGCTTTGTGCTCTGCCATCTTCAACAGACAGTTTCATCTAATGATCCAAGGGCTGCACCACTTCCTACCATCAAGTCCCCATTTTAGGCATCAGGAAGAGGGAGAGAAGGACATTAAGTGCAAGGCCTTTTCTTTTAAAGACCCCACTGAAAAGCTGGATGCATCTTTCCTACTCTAGCCCATCAGCCAGAGCTCATTCAGACCAAACCTAGCTCCAGGGCATGCTGGGAACATTTCCTTTATTGTGGAAAATGATGGCCTGCAAAGATTCAGGGGCTGTCTTACCTAAGAAGAAAGAGAGGAAATCACTGGGGGAGAGCTAGAAATCTCTAACATAACTGGCATTAAATATCAAGTAATATTTAATATTTATGTTGTTATTGATAGGTGCCATGCCTAGTCATGTCTAACTCATAGTGACCCTCATGGGGTTTTCAATGGCTGACTGTTTCGGGATTGCCTTGGGAGTGGATTGCCACATCCTCCTCTCATTTTTGCAGGGAATCGAACTCAGGACCTCAGAGACTGCAGAGCAGCACTCTACCAACTGAGCTAAATCCCAGTCCTTAATATTTACAGATAGAGTAAATAATAAAAATTACTCACTTTAGTAAATAATTGTAGACAAAAAATAACTTACATTGACTAAGGCTATGAGAAGTGATCTAATGGGAAGAAAACACAAGTACTTCTAGGAAGTAGAGAATATGTAGGGCTGGGAGTATGGCTCAGTGGTAGAGTGCTTGTCTAGCATGCACAAGGCCTTAGGTTCAATCCTGAGCATGGGAAGTAGAAAGAGAGAGAGACAGACAGACAGACAGACTGACAGACATGTGAACTGTGTCCCTCCATCAAGCTTCTGGGAAGCTGGATAAGGACCTTACCCTTAGACAGAACTTAAACAAGGACTATGAGGTGGGACCAAGAAAGAAGAGACTTCATTAAGCACCTACTGCATACCACCCTTGGAAAATGGGTTTGAGGTTTGCACAGACTTAGGAGTGTTTGTCCTGATTCTTGCTACCTATAGGCACCAAGTTAAATTTTGCAAACATCCTATGATAAAACTCAAATCATAACTGTGTCTAATTTAATTCATTGGGATAAGTTTTGTAAGTTACTTAGCAAAGTACCTGACATACAGCAGGTGCTGAATAATTAACTATCATTGTTGTGTTATCTCTTGTTTTTACAGTCATCATTTTTTATCTATCATTTTTTTTTCAGTACTGGGAAGTTGAACTCAAGGCCTTGTGCATATTTTGCAAGTGGTCTACTCCTGAGCTACACTCCCAAACCCTTTTTTATTTATCTTGAAACAAGGTCTCACTAAACTATGCAGGCTGCCTCCAGCCTTGAACTTGCAATCCTCCTGCCTCTGGCTCCTGAGTCACTGAGATTACGGCCAGGCACCACCACACCCAGTTTATATCTATTATTGTCATTATCCTCAAAACAATCCTGAGAAGCAGAACTCATAAACCTTTAACTCACATATGACAAAACTGAGACTCAGTTGAATGGTAGGAACGGCTCTAGGGATTTCTAGGTGGGAAGAAAAGCAAAAGTTAGGAATCAAATTTCCATGGATAGTAAAATGGCTAGTAAACAGCTGTGTCTATGAAGGTTTGAGACAGGAGAGGAGGCACAGAGTGGGATGAGGCCACGTGACCCAATCATCATAGAGGCCCTTAAAAGCCTTTCTCGGGACTCTGGAATCTATCATGTAAGCCACAGGGGGTTGTAAGATTTTTTTTAGAGAAGATCATGGTGACATAGTTGGTTTGGTTTGTTGTTGTTGTTGTTGTTGTTGTTGTTGTTGTTGTTTTTCTTTTTAACCTAGAAAACTCACTCTGATTGCCCATGTTGAAGGTAACTGCCAGGACAGAGACAAAGGAGGGAAAATTAGTAAGGAATCTGTTTCAAGTCCCCAGACACATTGACAAAGCCTGGATTACAGCTGAGAGAGTACAGAACCAGAAAGAGCAGGAGAGAGAAGAGAAACCCCGCTGAAGCCTGAAAGCCTCGGGTCAGACCCTTTCCACCAAGCAGAGAAAGGATCCCACAGATCCCACTCAACGATCACTGCCAAGTTGGCTGTTTGCCTGCAGCTCCCCTCCTTGCCTGTCTCCTAGCTCTTCTCCCCAGCCACAGCTCTCAGCTAGTACACACTGCACCTCCACTGGACTAAGTGGTGGGTGCCTCACCTGTATTGTCTCATTTCAACCTTGGAACATCCAGACTGCTTTCCCGTTATGCTAAGAAAACAGAAATTCAGAAGGGCACACTATTTGCCCAAGTGACCTTATGGGGGAATTGGTAATTTGAACCCAGGTTTGACTGGATACCAAATATTAACTCTGTCTCCCATTGGGACACCAGGGGACCCAGCTAGGTGAGGAAGTCAGTCAGAAAGAAGCTGCTAGGGATTTTTGCCTAGAAGAATTTAAAAGTATCTGCAGCAAAAAGATGGGGGTCAGAGCAGAGAAATATTCATTGGTGGACTTCTTTTTTTTTTTTTTTTTTTTTTTTTTTTTGAGACAGGATCTCACTGCATAGCCCAGGCTGGCCTCTAACTCATGATTCTCCTGACTTAGCTTCCTGTGCTGGGATTACAGGTGTACAACACCATGCTCAGCTCATACCTTTCATTTTTTGTAACATCTTTATTGATGCATAATGTATGTATCAAAATCTACTCATTAAGTATAAAATCGACCAATTCTCAGCAAATTTAGAATTGTACCACCATGACTACAGTCAGATTTTAGAACATTTCCATCACCTCCAAAATATCCCTTTTACCCATTTGAAGTCACTGCTCCTCCCATCCCATCCCTAACAGATTTGATGTTTATAATAATATCATCCACTATGTATCCCTTCTGGAGAGATTCCTCACAGGGAAGTAGGTATAACCAGAGAGGAAACCGCAACTCTGAGAGGTGAAATGAGGAGCCAGAGCCACAGAGGGGATCAGGATTCAAACTTAGAACCTCTCTCAAGGGGCCTAGAAGTTGGTCCTAAGGAAATGTTTGCAAAGATGTAGGAGATATACATGTTCTTTAAGCTGAGGAAAATACGGCATATAATCGGAGACGTTGAAAATACAAGAGAGGGGGTTATTGATAGAGGGAAAACCCAAGGGAAGAAGAACGTAATACAGTCAAAGAATTAAATGAAAATGCTGGACCTCAACAGAGGAGAATCTTCTCTTTGGAAAGAAAGGGGATTTTAGAGAATGACTGTATAACCTGGTCCTTAAACCCTCAAGGTTTTATATCAGACAGACCCAGCAGGCAGTCTGAGGATGTGCTGAGGCCAAAAACAAAGTCAGGAAATTGGAAGTCCTCCCTTCATTTCAGCATACAGTGATGTTTCCTATCAACTCACGGAAGTAAAATTATTTTTCAGAGTTGAGTGCTGTTTCATTTTGCATTCCTCCAGCAGCGCTATAAACTTCTCGGTGTTTTCAGGTCACTGAAGGAGTTCATGAGGACTTGCATGGTGTGTAGTACAGCAGATCAAAATGAGAGAACTTGGAGAGGGGGGGGTCACTGTCCAGTAAGATGATGGACAGGTGTTTGATTTAGTCCAACACCAAGAGACTTACCACGTGCCCTTCAGCATGTCATCCAGCATCCGCAGGACTCAGTAGAACGACACAACACAGCAGAGTGGTTACAAACTGATATTCTGAAGTTAGCTTCCTGGCTGTATAACATTGGAAAAGTTACTTAACCTCTCTGAACCTGTTTCCTAGGATATAAAATGAGAGTAATAATACTTTATAGAGTTGATGTGAGGATTAAATGAGTAAATACACATGAGGCACTTAGAAAAGTACCTGATACTGAAGAACTGCAATATAAATATCTACTATTATTGTATTAGCCTACAGCCATACCACTGTGGCATCAGATCCCATCAGATCTCAGAAAGCTAAGCAGGGTCAGGCCTGCTTGGTTAGGAGACCACCTGGGAACACCAGGTGCTGTAGACTAGGGAGAAGGACCCACCAACCCACTCCCAAAAAACAATCTGCCATTGAAAACACTATGAATAGCAGAGAAGCACTGACAATAGTGTTTCACCTGTTGTACGTAGGGTCGCTATGAGTTGAACACCAACTCGACAGCACCTAACAACAACATTATTGTACTAAATCAGAAGTCCTCAGACCACAGATTTCAGGCTATTCTTGACTTTAACTCTTTTCAATATTTGATAAGCTGTCTTATGTTTACACAGGACTGCCCAAGGAGCACTGTGATGATTCAGGAAAGTAGCCTTGACTGACATGAGGAGAAACTGAAAAAGATGATTTAATTGCTATGGAGCATTTATATTGGGTGCCTGGGTTGATATTTATGCTGTTTGTTGTTTATGTGTACTTAGTATAAATCTGTGCATAGATGTGTGTACTCAAATTTTACATATTTTGGGGGTATTGTGTGTTTTTGTTATTCATTTGTGTTTTATGTACATGAGCACTTGAGTGTATACATGTATGTATTTGCCCTTCTGTGTAGTTTGTGTGTGGACACGTAAGTGGTGTACACACACCAAGGTGTGTGCTTGTGTACTTTTTAGCACATATGTGCCTACGTCTCTGCTCTCAGACCCTCAAATCCCAGAACCTAGAGCTATGTCCACTTCAGTCCCTTTGTGCCCCTCTGGCCTCTTCAGCCCATGACTCTGGAAAGTGACAATGGCTTGGGGATGCTCCTACCAAGCTGGGGGACTGGACCAAGACTAAGGGAAGTGGACAAAGGGACCGTGGAGAGTGGGGGTGGGGGGACTGCTGTCGGAGGCAGGACTAGGGAGAAGAGCCAGGAGACAGGGACTGAGGGGAGCGGCAGTTGGACAGCCAACTTGGCAGGGATGGCTGCGTAGGATCTGTGGGATCCTCCAGGACAAGAACAGACTGTGCACTCAGGCTTTTGAGCATCTCCCACATGGGTACAGCCTGGTTCCGCCACAAGTTCTGCAGACCCAGCACCCCACTCCCTCAAATCTGTGGGCTGCATTTTTAAGTTCTCGAAAAGCCACCCACTCCCGGAATGTTATCTGGTCCCCAGGAAGGGTCCTCCCCAGGCCTATTCATGGACTCCTCCTACTAACTTGTTAGACTAAAACAAGACAAGGTCAAAGACGTGAGAACCATAAACCATAGCCTTTCATGAACATCCTTCACTTCTGTGCATTCACGCCAACTCCTCACTGGCCAGGCAGGGCCTGTGGCCCAGCACGGACAACATGAGGGGCACAGTTGCATGAAAGTGTGGTGAGGACACTATAGAGGGGCTGGGTTCTAGGTGGATCCTCTACACCAGCACACCCCCAACTCTGCCTTGTTCCAGGTAGGGCTCTGTGAGAGAAATGGGTACAAGTGAAGAGCTTTTCACTCGTGCTAGGTCAGGACTTACCCCTGAGCAACATCCTCAACCTTCATGCCTACAACTCTTTAAAACAGCAAGAGAAATATTAAGAATCACCATCAAGCTTGAATCTCAGGAAATGCTGTTATTTATTTAAGTCCATTTCCAAGATACTATTTGCCAAAGTTGGTGAGATGTCCAACTCCATTTTCACTGGGTTTCATGGGCTCCAACAGTGTGGACACTCGAGCTTGGAAGAGATGTCAGGCTCCAGAAACTGATCCTAGTCTTCCATTCATGTTTGAGGACCCCAGATTGACAGGTACGTGTTTAGGCTTCACACAGCATTTCTTCTCAGTTTTGCAGAACACAAAGAATAATTCACTCTCTTTACATCTTGTTCTGCACCTGCCTAATGAACCCCAACATTTCGTGACTGAAAAGCAAAAGGAAGGGTGGAGTAGGATCAGTCTTGCAAGAAAGCAAAGGTCTGGGAAAGGGAGAGGCGAAAATTCAGGCAAGAAGAGGGAAATAAGGGAAATGAGGAGATCTGTGGGGACGAAGCCCGTATGAGTGATCCCTAGGTGGAAGAGAGACCATAGTCCACTATCCTCTCTTCCTCCATTTATATCCCCAGTCACAACTCCCAAAGTCCTCCTCAGTTAGTGTCATAGAACCTATGGGGCAGCTTCTCCTCCTATGCCAGCTCCCTTAGGAAAGGCAAGAGGGCCCCTCTCTGCAGGATTTCATCTCCCCATATTATAAGGTACCCAGTTCCCTAGTATCAAGTAGTCAGCTTTGCTCTAGCCCTTTGGTATCCATGGTGGCCCTAACCACATCCCCTCAGGGGAGATCATGGTTACCTTTGGTGGCCTGGGCCAGAAGCAGGCTAATGGTCAAAATCAGAAGGAGCTTCATGAATGATGGGATCTCAGGGAGGAACAGGGGGCTCCTGGACTGGCAAGACAGCCAGAGATCTCCATTCCAGGAAACCCAGACTGGTATTTATCACCTTGAAGAACATGGTGGAGTCATGATCAGTGAACCAGAAAGGGAACAGTCATTTGAGATCAGATAGGCAGGCAATCGAGCAACCACATGTACTGAGGTGGCTGGGAGAGAGGAGAGAAAGGTTAATGAAGAGAAAAAGCTTTGTCTTTTTTTTTTTTTTTTTTTTTTTTTTTTTTTTTTTGCGGTATTGGGGGTTGAACCCTGGGCCTCACGCCTGCATGCTTTGCAAGTGCTGGACCACCGAGCTGCGCCCCCAGCCCAGTTTTTTGACTTTTTGAGACAGGGTCTTGCTAAATTACACAGACTGCCTCTAGTCTCAAACTTGCAGTTCTCCCACCTCCACCTCCCAAGCCACTGGGATTACAGGTTTGCGCCACCGTGCCAGGCAAAAAGCTTTGCCTTTGAAGAGTTTTACAACACAACTTGGGAGCAAAGGAGGGGAAATGTTTCTATTATTAATTAATTTCTGATTAATAGACAAAGAGAGAGACACCAAATAAGACAGAAAAGGAGTGATATTCTGTGTGTCTTGGGTTCTGCCCAGCAATAAGGACATCTTAAGATGTCCCATATGTTGGTGGACCATTGTACAGATTAAAAAGGAAGGGCAGAAGTGGAGGAAAATACTTTGATAGCTCCATGGCCATCAACACTGGAAATAAAAGTGTTAGTATTCATGGAGTGGGATGAACAAGAAAGCCACAGCCATTACTTTTAACCGGTCCTGCTTAACAGAAACAAGTGGCATCCTCCAAGGCAGCAAAGGAAAAAAAAAAAAAAAAAAAAACACCTATTACAATTGCATTGTTTCTTTTAAAATATGCTGGATTGTGTTATTGACCCCAATTCTTCACCTCTACTTGAATCCATGGGCTGGGGTTAAGCTCAGTTGGTAGAGTGCTGCTCTGTGCTCTCTGGGGACCTGGGTTCAATCCCAAGCACCCCAAAACAGGAGAAGGAGGTGGCAATCTACGCCTGAAGCAATCCTGAAAACAATCAGCCAGTGAAAACCCTATGAAGGTCGTTATTAGTTGGACCCAACTCAAAGGCACCTAACAACAACAACAAACTTGAATCCACGCATTTTCTAAGCTCTCATTCTGGCTCTTGGAGGAACACATTTCACTGTCCCTTCACTTGGATCTCCACAGGCGGCTTGCTTTGGCCAAAATGATAGAGGCAGAAGTGACAGTAGTTCTGAACCTAGGCTTTAAGAAGTGGTGAATGTTCTCCCCCTTTTGTGCCTCTTCCATCACCATGAGAAGAACATGTCCCAATATTCGAAGGATGAGGGACACATGGAGCAGAGCCACCCTAAATCGACAGTGAAAAATACAGCTGCCCCAGACACCCCAGCCTCCGCAGAGCACTCAGCAGCCAAAGCCCAACTATCTGCTGACACATGAGTGATAGTAAATGGGTAATCTTTTAAACCACTGATTTTGGGAGTGGAATGTTACAGAATAATAGCTAACTAATCCATAAGGCCAGCAGGTAAATCAGGAAAGGGCCAAGAGCTTTTCAGCACAATAATGGCAAGGTTTATCACTTTGAAGACATATTAACAAGAGTAATATCTTCTTCCTGACAGGGAATAAGACTGTTGTCTCCAAGAAAAATTAATGTTACAGACCAAAGGTCAGCAGACATTTTCCATAAAGGATCAAACAAGGCCAAATGATGTCAGGAAATAAGGACAGAAGAATATTCATGCACTGCTGGTGGGAGTGTATTTCAGTGGTGCACTGATTGTGGATCTCATGAAGGTTCAGGGCTCCTCAGTTGCTTGGACCTTCATGAATGCTTGAAGTTCTAGAATGGAGAAGAATCAAGATTGTGTTCAGGAACCATTAATTCAGGAACCATTAGCAAGTAAGCATTTCAGGTAAAATATCCAAAGGTGTCCTAATAATTGATTGTGATTTCTCATGTCACTGTAAATAAATTCACTTTTATACCTAATTTTGAATTTGTAATTTCATATTCTTCTTAAAAAGATTCTCAAAATTCTTTTTAATACCCCTAAACCAGAATCTTCCTCAGAGAAGGAGACATTCTGGGTGAGACTCTATTGATATTTAATCCAATTAAAAATAAGCATACTTTTTCTGACCCAGAAGTTCCACTCTTGGGTATATATCCCAAAGAAATAACAACATGTTCACATTAGAAATATATAAGAGATCTATTAAAGCAAAATTCACAGTGGCAGGGAGTTGAAGACAACCTGAATTCCATCACTGAGGTACATAAAAACTTATGATGATTTTTAAAAATAGCAACCAAATGATATATATGACACAAAACTATTTGTATAAGTTAAAAATATATACATATTAAAAAGTATATATGAAAATATCAGAAGAAGTGTCTGTGTGGAAGATAGATATAAGCTAATTATGAGAATAAAATTCAGTAAGTAAACAATAGGAAGGCTTTGCATATGACCCATTATGATAAAATTTCCATAAGTGATTAAGTCAATCCTCTGTGACAGAGGCTGAAAAAGAAATAAAACAAGGTCTATTGACAAGGGGCTTACTTCTAAGGATTGTTGTTGTTAGGTGCCGTCGATTGCAACCCTATTTACAAAACACTACCCAACACTGTTCCATGCCTGACACTATGTCAGTGCTTCTCTGCTATTCATAAGGTTTTCAATGGTTGGTTGTTTCAGGAGGGGGCTGCCATGTCCTTCTCCCAAGCCTATAGCACCCGGTATTCCTAGGCAGTCTCCCATCCAAGGACTAGCCAGGTGTAGGGAGAAATTGGGAAGAAATTGGCAAAAACCCTAAAACTGGGAAAAACGGCTTTTGAAGATCTGGTTTGTAAATTAGAAATCTAGGGAAAATGAAAGTAATTTGGTTGGATGTTTTGTACAAAACCCTTCACAAATGCCCCGAACCTGATTGGACAATTGGACTCAAAGCTGATTGGCTCAGGCCATTCCATGGACGAGCTATATAAGGAGCTGCACTGCAGCAGCTCTATCCTTTTTTGCCCGGACAACCAGTGAGGAAACAGCTCTCTCCATTCTCTCGCCCGGACCTTCGGACCTTCGATGAGAAAAGAATGCTCTCCCGCCACGACCATCAACAAGGAGAGATCTCTCTCTCTGCTGAGACCACCAACATGGAAGCATCTGCTGTTGAGACTGTAAGAGCTGCTAGCACTTAAAGCTGTACACTTTGGGTTTTCTCTCTGCCCTGATAAAGGGCAGAGAAATAAAGAGCTGTGTTTGTCCCCGCAAGGCAAAGGTGCCCTAGGCTTTTCCTTTCTCCCATCTCCGCCAGATACCCGAGGGCCACAGGAGTCCGCGCCCTTCACCCAAGGGTCCCCAGTGAATTGTGTTTAATGTCTGTGTGTGGTGCCGCCACACATCAGAACATCTGGACAGGACTGGGAGGTGTGCGCCCCACAGCCAGGCCCGACTCTGCTTAGCTTCTGAGATCTGATGAGATGGGAAGCCTAGGTGGAATGGCTGCAGGCACCAGTGAGGAAATCAGCCTCCTGGGCTGGAGTCTATATTGTCTCCTTCCAAATGCAGAGAGGAGGCTGAGGTGCCATTTGAATTTACAAGGCCCAAAGCAAGACCAAAGAACATGATTTCCTCCACTCCTAAGAAAGGGGATTTTTTTTCTCTAGTTCAATGAATAATGTGCTGGGCTGAGTGCCTTGAACAACTGACTATACATAGACAAGAGAACAACTCAAGGGGTTTCTGCAAAGGGCAGAAACCTCAGTGGAGAAAGCAGATCCTTTATACTACCAAACAGCTCTAGTGGCACAGGGTTTCTCCTACACTGAACTCATGTTTTGAGAGCTTCTTCCCCTTCATTAAAGAAAACTATCAAGTGCCTAGAATACAAGGGGCTCTGTTCAATTCCCCGGCACAACAAAAAGCAAGGAAGGAAGGAAGGGAGGGAGGGATAGAGGAAGAGAGAGAAAAGAAAAGGAAGTTAAAGAATCCTATCATAGGCTTGCATGTTGGTTGTGGATACTGACTAGCAAATTAGGTTTCAGAATAAAGATGACCTGAATCCATTATGCACATTATTTAGCAGAATCAGCAGTAATTTTCAGCAATAGGGAAGACTCTCATAAAAGACCCTCTCCCTGTCTGGTACAAGAGATTCTAACACAAAATGCCTTGAATTGCAGCTGGGCTCAGTGGTGCACGCCTGTAATCCCAGTGGCTTGGGAGGCAGAGCTAGGAGGATTGCAAGTTCGAGACCAGAGGAAGTCTGTGAAATTTAGCAAGACCCTGTCTCAGAAAGTAAAGAAAAAAATAAAAGGGCTGGGGGTGCAGCTCAGTGGTCCAGCACTTGCAAAGCATGCAGGGGTGAGGCCCAGGGATCAATCCCCAGTACCACACACACACACACAAAAAAAAAATGCCTTGAATTGCTCCACAAGATAAACCACACCTGAATTATATTCATCTGCATCTCTGGAGTGTCCACTATTTTTAATTGTCTTGTCTCAATAACTCTGTGTGTGTGTGTGTGTGTGTGTGTGTGTGTGTGTGTGTGTTGATCGGGTTCTGATTAGTTTGAAGTCTAAGTTGTCCAGAATTAGAGTCACCACTCCTGCTTTTTTTTTTTTTTTTTTTTTTTTTTTTTTTTTTTTTTTTTTGGTTCCCACGTGCTTGGTATATTGTTTTCTAGCCTTTAATTTTCAGCCTTTTATGGTCTTTATGGATGAGGTGAGTCTCTTGAATTCTGCATATTGAGGGTTTATGTTTTTTAATCCAATTGGCCAGTCTATGCCTCTTGATTGATGAGTTAAAACCACTTACATTGAGAGTTGGGAGAAGGACCTGGCAACCCCCTTCCAAAAATCAGTCTGCCATTGAAAACCCTATGAACAGCAGAGAAGCACTGACAATAGTGTTTCCCCTGTTGTACAGAGGGTCTCTATGAGTCGGATACCGACTGGAAAGCACCTAACAACAACAACAACAACATTGAGAGTAATTATTATGAGGTGCTTGTTATTCCACTTCACTTTAGTACTTATTTCTGTTTTTATTCATATTTAGCCTATTGATTTCTTAAGTCCCCCTCATGTTTATTATTTTTTCCTTTGATCTTGTATTTGGGGTTGTCTTACTTCTCCCATTTGTAGTGTTTCATTGAGGATCCTCTGCAGTTCTGGCTTGGTAGTCATGAAACATTTAAATAAGTCAATATCATGGAATGTCTTGAATTCACCACCTATTTTAAAAGATAGCTTCACTGAGTAATGTAATCTTGATTGGCAGTTATTCTTTTTCAGGGCTTGAATGATGTCTGGCCAAGCTTTCTTTGCCTTTAACGTTGTTGTTGAGAAGTCAGCTGTTATTCTGATGGATTTGCAATTATAAGTGAGTTGGTGTTTCTCTCTTGTAGGTTTTAGAATAGCTTCTCTCTAGATTTAGCATTCCAGTTATAATGTGTCATGGAGACGATCTGTTCTGATCTACTCTGTTTGAAGTTCTGAATGTTTCCATTGTATAGGTTTCAAGCTCTTGCCTGAAGCTTGGGAAGTTCTCAACTAACATTTCTTTGAATAAATTTCTTAATCCTCTCATATTATTTTCAGCTCCTTTGTGAACTCCCTGAATTCATAGGTTTTGTTTCTTCATTTTATCAAATACCTCTTGAAAATCTTGATCATACTGCTTCATCTTTCTTTCAATCTTGGCATCTGAGTAAATAGGGTCTTCTACCATTTCCTTGGGCCTGGGATTTAGCTCAGTTGGTAGAGCTCCGCTCTGCAGTTTCTGAGGACCCAGGTTTGATTCCCAGTACTGCAAAAATGGGAGAAGGACGGGCAATCCACTCCCAAGGCAATCACTGAACAATCAGCCATTGAAAACCCTATGAGGGTCGCTATGAATCGGACATGACTTGAAGGCACCTAACAACAACAACAACCTTTTCTTCAGCTTCAACTATCCTATTTTTGGTTATGTTTAGTCTGGATACTGAAGATTCTACCATAATACTGAGTTGGTTAATTTTGCCTTGCATCTCAAGGACTTCTGCTTGATTCCTCTTCAGGATCTGAATTTCTCTGGAGAGTTTTTCTTCCAAGTTAGATACATTTTTGTCCGGTGAATCAATTACTCACAAGAAGGTGTCTTTGAGGTCTCTCAACATATTTATAAGCAAGGATCTAAATTCTCCATCAGGTATCTCCAAAAATCCAATTACTCTGAAATTATCTGCTGAGGGGCTTTGGTCTCTAGGCTCTTCCCATCCAGCTTGACCTTTCATGTTTCATGTGCTTTTCTGCTGAGGCTTGCTCATTGCTTGGTCTGGGTGCTAGGTCTCACCTCCTCCATTTGCAAAGAAATTCTCCCTACCCACTCCCACATGATGGGATAATAACCAGTTATTAGTACTTTTCTCCCTTCCACCCACCCCCCATAAGTCCCAGCCTCAAGGTCCAATGCCTAGCTCTCACTGCAGCCTCTGCAGTTAGCACTGCCCCATCTATTTTTCTCTGTCCTCTGCACTCACAGCACCCAATCACACCACAGCCAGGAGCACCTCTCTTTGGCTCCCCAGACCCATGGTGCCCCTTCTCTGTGTCACAGGTACTCCTGGGTTCAAACATTGCACTATAGCCTAAACAGTGTCTCTTGGGTTCCCTATACTCACAGTGCCAGTTCTCTGCATTGCAGGTGCTCCCAGGTCCTAAACACATCCCTGCCTGAATTGTTCCTCTTAGGGTTGTCAGTCCCAAAGGCACTATTGTCTGGGTTATAGGCACTCCTGCACTGTAGACTCACCACTGCCTGCACTGTGTCTTTTAGGTCCCCTGGACGCAGCACCACTTCTTTATGAGGCAGGAGTTCCATTGCAACCTAAACAGTGTCTCTTTGTCTCCTGGGTCCCACCAACACTCCAGATGCCTAAACACGCCTCTCCATCTTTCGCCACCACTCAATCTTTCTCCCTCCGCCTTGAGTTCCAGTGGTGCCAGAAGCCAGAGCAGCACCAGTCTCTCCCCAATTATAAAAAAAAAAAAAAAAAAAAAAAAAAAAAAAAAAAAAAAAACACAGTCCCAGGTCTGAGACCTCACAGGGGGGCTGCACAGCCCAGCCTGCTCCCAGGAGAATCCCACAGTACCTGTAGCCAGCCGCGCACTCTCCCAGAGGCCCCCGGATCTGCTGAAAGCTTTCACAGTTATTTTCCCTGGGTTAAGGGTTCTGGTGAGTCACCCCACCATTCCTTCCTCTTCTCCATCATTTTATTCTCCACTATTTGACAAGTTGGCCTTGTGTTGTCCTTTTTTCTTTTCCTTTTTTTCTTTTCTTTTTTTTTTTTTAATAATTAAAGCTTCTCTCCACTTGTGTTTTGCTTTGAGTAGAGAACTTCGTGAGTTTTCTTAACAGTTTACCTCCCCAGCTGAAGTGTGGCTGTTAACTGTCTGCCATCTTAACCGGAAGTCCTCCACCATTCTTAACATTTCTATCTGTATGTCTTTACCTCTACAAAGAACCAACCTTTTGCCATGGGTCCAATTCCAAGTTCTCCAAGAAAATAACCTGATTGGCTAAAAGTGATCTGATTCATCATCTAATAAACAATTTCTAAAGGACAGAAAGCCATGGAACTGCCAGCATAATTAACATGCAAATTTCAGCTTTTCTTCTCTGGCAAGCATAAAGTCATAGGCCCTTCATGGATGGGATGAAGGCCTTTGAGTGAAAAGGAGAAATAAACATATGGAAGCCGAGCAAGAAAAATAAGAAAGGATTTGAGGGGGAAATGGGCACTTTCCAGACAATATTACAGAACAGGAAAGAAGCCTGAAAATGAGCCATAAGGAAAATTACCTGAGCACATGGAAAGGTAGGAGCCATTCAGCAGGAGGAATCCCACTGATGAGTGGACTTTACTGAGAAGGGCCCAGGAGCCCAGAGTTCCCCTATTAGAGGTGTGCTCAAAAGCCTGGCCCTGTGGCCAGTCTAATGTGTTTGACATTTTTAAATATCTCCTGCAGCTCTGTGATCCTTTACTCCATGATGTTTACCTGTTCCTGAGCCTGAAGTTGGTACTGCTGCTACCTCTGGCTTAGTAGAAAAGACGGTGGCCTCTGAGATGCGAAAATTCAATGACTGGCCCAGGACTCTTGCTCTGACCCAGTGTGAGCAGGAGTGCCTCCAAGAAAGTGCCCAGCGTTGGAAGCAAGTGTGATGTTCCCAGTGGATTTGTCAAATTTTGCCCAGGACCCTTCTCTTCCTTCTCAGGTTTCTGCAACCCACTTCTGATTAGTTCCCTGCTCCCAGCCCTTCAGCAGAGGAAATCCAGCAACATGTCACTTCTTTGTAGTCAGTGGGGGAAGAGTGCATTGGAGGGTGATGGAGAAAGAAGATAAAACACCTAGCTTAAATGAGGCCTGGAGATTTTCTGGCTTTCTGTTTTATTACAACTCTCTGCCTCCTGGTGTCCCATGTAACTAACAGTGGTAATGTATATGTTTTTTTTTTTTCCAGTAACTTGAAATGATATTTGATGATCTATCACCACGAGGAGTGTGGGGTAATGGTAAGAACATAACCTTGGAAGCCAGACAATTTGGGTTCAGATCTTCACCTTGGCACATATTAGCCCTGTGATTTTGAGCAGTTAATGTCTCTGAGTTTCAGTTTTATCATAGCTAATGGAGAAACTATGCTATTGTCCTAAGAGGTTAGCTGTGAAGATTAAGTTAGGGAATACTTGTCTAATACATAGAACGACACCCAGTGTATAAGAAATCCCCTAAAGACTGGTCACTATTGTTATTTACTTTGAACTCTCACGTCTTGCGACATTTGACTATTGGCTCTTTCTTCCCTGGAGCTATCCTGGCTCTCCTTCATTGTCAACATGGTCAAGACACAAGGCAAGGGACAGTAAGATTGTCAGTGACTCAGAGACCTCTACTATCACTGTTTCTTCAAATTAAGGTGGAACATTTCCAAGCTTTGAAAGTCTAAATCCCAGAGGGCTTCCCCAGAATCCTTGCTCAAGGCCAACTGTCTCCTTTGTGTCTGTAGTGGATACAACGTAACTGTTTGGGCCCTGGTGAGAGGTGGTACAGAAGGATGTGAACTTTCTATCAGAACATGTTTCTAAGCTTATCTCTTTTATGGCTCTCCTTGTGCTTCCCAGGATCCCTTCACTGGCCTCTTGTCACTGCTCTTGCCTATGCCTTTCCAGAGTCTGTTCTGTCCCTCGATATTTCATTTCCTTTGTCTTTCTTCCCAGGAATCCACCACTGCTCTGCCCATGTCAGATCATGTTTTCATTCCTCCTGAAGTGGGCGTCCCTGACTTCTCCCTGTCCAAAACCATCCAGGCCACTGGAAGTTTTCTGTGTACCCAGGAAGAAGGTACTGGAGAGGTGGTGACAGAAAAAGAGGATCTTTATCCTTAAAACACTTATAGCTTCTTCTTTGTTGTTGTTTTTAGGTGTCACTGAGTCAGGTCCCACTCATAGTAACCCTATATACAACAAAATGAAACACTACCCAACACTGTGCCATGCACACTATATTTTTATGTTTGAGCCCATTGTTTCAGCCACTTTGTTTCTTCTCATTTTGATTTATGCTATATCCACAAATGGAGGTCCCAAGGGCTATACTTCATTCCTATCGGTAAGGTCGACTCTACTTTGAGGAAGCAACTCTTTCCCAGTCATCTTTTGAATGTCAGCCTGGAAGGCTCATTCTCCAGCACTATATTTGACAATGCTTCTCTGCTATTCATAGAGTTTTCAATGGCTAATTGTTTCAGGAGTGGATTACCGGGTCCTTCTCCCGCGTCTGTCTTAGACTGGAAGCTCACCTGGAACCTGTCCACCGTCCTGCTGGTATCTGAAATACTGATGGCATAGCTTTCAGCATCACAGCAACACACAAGCCCCCCACAGCACAAGCTGACAGACACATGGGGAACAGCTTCTTTAGGAAGATGAAAAACACAATTTAAAATAAATAGCATAACCTTTAAGAATACTCAAGAAACGTTTGCTAAATAAATCAAGTCTTGAGTAAGTATTTATTATGTATAGGGTACTTCCCAGGGCACCAGGATTGCAAAGCAATATATGGTACTGCCCGCTAACTGACAACTACATTAGGATTAACCAGGTTATACTATGGTAACCAAAAAAAGAATCTTGGTGGCTCGGAAGAACAGTTTTATTTCCCACTCATCCTACATATCCATACAGGTTGGCTGGGCTACTGTTCTTCTCACTGTAGAACCCTGACTGATTGAATAGTCACTCAAGTATTACTGATCACCATGGCAGAGAGAAAGAACTCTGGAGAAGTTTGAACAGGCCATTATCCAGCCTAACCTTGGAAGTGAATGTGCAGCCACCTCCTAACTCCCTGGCAATAAGAGCAATATGACTGACCCCATCCAACCATAAGGGGACCAAAAGTGCAATCCTACCACAGGCTTAGAATGCAGGTAACCAAAATGATCAAAAGTGCCAATTGCAGTAGCTCTTGCCTGTAAACTCAGTAATCAAAAGACCTGGGATATTGAAGCAGGAATGTGGTGACATAGTGAGTTCTTAGCCAGCCTGGTCTGTGTAGTGAAATGCTGTCTCAAAACAAAACAAAAGAGAGACAGACAGACAGAGACACACTGGCAAGAAGTTGGAGAAAATGGAACCTTCACACACTTTGTGTGGGAACGTAAAATGATGCACCCCCTAGGAAAAATGGTCTGGAGGTTCCTCAAAGAATTAAAAATAGAAATACTATGTGTCCAGCAATCCCACTTCTGGGCTTATAACGAAAGTCCCAATTGAAAGTACTATCTCAAAGAGATATGCATGCCCATGTTCATTGCAGCATTATTCACAATATCCAAGATATGGAGACAATCTAAACATCTATCAACAAATGGATAAAGAAAATGTGAACCTTGAAGACATTATGCTAAGTGAAATAAACCAGTCACAGAAAGACAAATACTGCATGATTCCACTTATGAATCATCTAAAATAGCCAAATTCATATAAACAAAGACTGGGCCAGTGGTTATCAGGGGCTGGGATAAAGGGGAAATGGGAAGTTACTAATCAGTGGGCATAAAGTTTCAGTTAAGCAAGATATATTAATTCTACCTATAGTCCCTCATTAGACCCCTCTGACTTTTAGGAAACTTATTTCTTTCAGGCCAGAATTTACCCTTCTGTGACATCTACCCATCCTTCTTCTTTCTGTACTCTAACAGCCACAGAGAATGAGTTCAAAAACAACTCAATATCAAATACATGAAGACAGCTATTACACTTCTGTTTGGTTAATCATCCCAAGTTTCTTCCCACTTTCAAAGTAGGGTAACATATTTGTCATTCTGCTGAGGCCCCTTGACAAATTCCACTTATTTGGCTCCTCTTCTTTTCTTAAAGAAGACCAGCAGACTGGTCTCAAGTGAACACCTGAAAGAGAGTATTTTAAGAAGCTCCAGGCCTAGAAGTTTGTCCATATAGGACTTTCTCCAAATAAGCAAGGAAAAAATCAGGAACAAGGAAAAAACACTTAGAAATTAAAAGTACAAAGAGGAGGGAGGTGAGCTAAGGATCTGGGTGGAACGGAGAGTCACTGTGGGTTTTTTGGCACCTTTGGAATTTTGAATCTTGTCAAAGTATTACCTATCCAAAAAAAGTCATAACTTAGTAAAATAAAATATATCTCTAATCTGGAAGAAAAAATACAAAGCCAGGCACAGTGGTGCACAGCTATAATCCCACTCAGGAGGTGGAGCCAGGAGGGTCATAAGTAAAAGCTGGAGGCAGCTTGCACAACTTAGTGAGAACCTGACTCAAAATAAAAAATAATAAAAATTTAAAAATGGTCTGGGGGTGTAGCCCAGTGGTAAAGTACTAACAGAGCATGTGCAACCCCCAAGTACAAAAAATAAAAATTTAAAAAGATGAAATGTTTTGAAATTAAAATAAAATGAAAGAGATTAAAAACAGTAGGGAAAACATAAGAAAACTGGAGAGTCAGCTAGGGAGTTCAAAATCTAAAACAAGAATTCCAGAAATGGGGGACTGGAAAAACAAAGAATAAGAAATCATCAAAGAAATAAGTCTAGAAAAAATTGTGCTAGAATTGAAGGACATGAGTTTCCAGATCAACAGGATCCACTGAGTGTTCAGCAAAATTGATTATTGGGGTATTTAATTCCATTCTATCACCTCCTAAAGGCCACACTTCTTACTACTGTTGCATTGGGATTAAGTTTCAACATGATTTTTGGAGGGAACAAAAACTTTCAAATCATGGCAGTGGCCACAGTTAACAATACTGTACAGTATATTGTACTTGAAATTTGCTAAGAGAGTAGATCATAAGTATTCTCAGCATAATGGTAAAAAATGCAGTAACTACAGGAGATGATGGATGTGTTCATTAACTTGATTGTGGCAATCATTTCACAATATACATGTATATCAAATCATGTTGCACACTTTAAGTATCTATAATCTTGTCAATTATATCTCAATAAAGCCATAAAGATATTTTAAGGATAGAGAAGGTAAAGAATACAAAGCCCCTAACACATAGTAGGTCCAGTTTCCTCTCCTGTATATACAGTCATCCCTCATAGAGGACTAGTTCTAGGACCTCCCACAGACACCAAGATCTGCTGATGCTCACGTTGCTTATACAAAATGGCAAATTATTTGCATATAACCTACACACATCCTCCTGTATACAGTCAGCCCTTCTTATCCATGGGTTCCACATCCATGAGTTCAACCAACCAATTTGGTAAATGTTTATAAAAATCTTTTTCATCTGTACTGAACATATACAGATGTTTTGTCAATATTCCCTAAACAATACTGTGCAACAACTATTTACATAGCATTTACATTGTACTAGGTATTATAAGTAATATAAGAAGATTTGAAGTATATGAGAGGTTTGATTTATATTTCCCTAAGGGTAAAAACGTTGAATATTTTTTCGTGTAATTATTGGCCATTTGTACTTCTTTGGAGAAGTGTATGTTCAGTTCATGTGCCCATTTATTGATTGGATTACTATTTCTTCAGGTGTTAAGTTTTGTGAGTTCTTTATATATGCTGGATATTAATCCTTTGTCAGATGAATGGCTGGCAGAGTTTCTCCCATTCTGTAGTAAGAATGATAATTGTCAGAAAACAAAAACAGTTTTCTGAGGATTGGTGAGAATTGCAGGAGAGGAATACTTACACACTATTAGTGGGAATGCAAATTAGTACAGGCACTATGGAAATCCATACAGAGATTCATCAAAAAGCTAAAAACAGAACTACCAAATGACCTCACTATACCACTCCTGGGTATATAGCCATAGGAATCAAAGTCACCATACTATAGAGCAACCTGCATACTTATGTTTATCACAGCACTATTCACAATAGCCAGGTCATGGAATCAGCCTAAGTGCCCACCAACAGATGAATGGATAAAGAAGATGTACATCCTGGGCTGGGGATGTAGCTCATGTACAAAATAAAGAACAAAATTATGTCATTTGCAGGAAAATGGATGGAACTGGAGATCATCATGTTTAGTGAAGCAAGCCAGACTCAGAATAACAACTATCAAATGTTTTCTCTCCTATGTGGAACCTAGCGAAAAATATGTAAATAAAGATGACACAAAAGTAGAAAGGAGACTATTAGGGAAGATGAAGGGACTCAGTGGGAGGGAGAAGAGGGGCAAGGGACGGTAGTACAGGGAGTGAGTATCATCAAAGTGTATTATATGCTTACACAAAAATGTCACCAGTTGTGCTGTCAAAACAATATGCCCTAATAATAAATAAACAAATAAATAAACAAACAAACAAACACATGAGATGATGCCCATAGTTTATATGCAAATAGAATGACATTCTGTATAAGGGACTTGAACATACAAAAATTTTGGTATTGTAGGGAGTTCTAGAATCAGTCCCCGACAGACACTAAGGAAATGATGTTGTTAGGTGCTGTTGAATTGGGTCCGACTCAAAGCAACCCTATGTACAACAGAACGAAACACTACCATACCCTGTCCCATGCATACAGTCTTTTTATATTTGAGCCCATTGTTGGAACCACTGTGTTTCTTCCCATTTTGAGTTGTGCCACATCAGCAAATTTAGGTCCCAGGGGTTTACTCCATTCCCATCATTAAGATTGACTAAGGAATTATTATATTGCAAATCATCTCTTGTTGTTAGGTGCCATTGAGTCAGGTCTGACTCACAGCGACTCCATGTACAACAGAGGGAAATCCGACACTGCGCCATGCCCGGCATTATTGTCAGTGCTTCTCTGCTATTCAGAGAGTTTTCGATGGCTGATTGCTCCAGGAGTGATCTGCCAGTTCCTTCTCCCAAATCATCTCTAGATCACTTATAATACCTAATACAATGTAAATGCTTTGTAAATAGTTCTTACATTGTATTACTTTAATAATAAGAAAAAATAGTCTGTACATGTTTACTACAGCCACAATTTTTTCTGAATATTTTCAATCAGCAGTTGATTGAATCCACAGACACAGAAACCACAGAAAAGGCAGGTTGACTATACTTCCTTACACACACCTCTTTTGCTTAAGCTTAAGTGCAGTAAGAGACACACAGAGGTCAGTAAAGGCTTTTTTTAATGTTAGCAATTTTTAATGTACAACTTAATGAGTCTCATTATGACATTTCCATGCATGCATTTCATTATATATTGCCCACATTAACTTCCCCCTTACCCTCTCATGGCCCTGGTCCAACATCCCCTCCTTCCCCACCAATGGTCTAGCAAAGGTGTTTTAATAAAGCTCAGGAATCTGCTGAATCTACTGATGTCACACTGAGGGCAGGTTTAGCTCCACTTTTGTGGCCCTGGACTTCACAGCACTGACTCATTCCGGTAACAGCGGTGGCCGGTGCTTGGGCTTCACACAGCACAGTTTACCACTCAAGCAGAAAACATAGACTTTTTCATTCTTGATGCATTGTTCACGGCAGGAACCACGAAAATTCCAGCATCTTTCAGTGCTGCCTAATGCAAAAAAAAAAAAAAAAAAAAAAAAGAAGAAGAAGAAAGAAACAGAGAAGCTTATACCAGTCATGAGAGAAAATATGTCCTGGATTGAGACCAGAGGGCCAGACAGTAAAGGAGCATCATGGAAGAAGGAGGAGTCACCTCTAGAGGTTTAGGGTGGTAATAGAGTTTCATATTCTCTCTGTATACCCCATCCTAGTCCCAGCCCTTCACGAATGTTCTCTCTCAGAGGTGCAGTGGGTAATAATGGTTAAGAACATGGACCACTAGAACCCAGGGACTTGGATTTGAAATCTGTGTCACAAGCCAACTGGTAGACCTTGAGCAAGTCACTTCCTTCTCAGAACATCAGTTTCCTCTTTTCTTTCTTTCTTTTTTTTTTTTTTTTTTTTAATTCTTGTGGTACTAGGGTTGAACCCAGGGCCTCATGCATGGTAGACAAATACTCCACCACTAAGCCACACTCCAGCCCCTATTTTTATTTTTTATTTTGAGACAGGGTCTCACTAAGTTACACAGACTGCCTTTGACCTCAAAATTGCAATCCTCCTTCCTCAGCCTCCAGAGTGTCTGGGATTCCAGTGTGTGCCACACACCTGGCTAGGTTTCCTCTTTTCTAAAAGGATATGTAACACCTATCTCAAAGAGTTGTTGTGAGGATTAAATTAAGTAGTGTAAAAAAGAAAGAAAGAGTAGGGGAAGAAAGGAAAAAAGAAAGGAAGGAAGGTGCAAGTGACTAGTCTGGCGGGATGGCACATCCAAGGAATTGAATAGGGATAGGGCTTTAGACAAGCAAATGAGAGAAGCATTTTCACGAGGCTAAATTAAATGAAGAATTAAAATAAGGATATACTCAACTATACAGTGACTTCTAGGCCAGCCTGAGCTATATAATGAGACCCTGTACAAGGCCCTGGATTTGAAACCCAGCACTAAAAGCATAAAAATAAGATAAGAGAATAAAATACATAATGGCTATATATTCCAACAATACAGATACACTACAATATAAAGATGGGAAAACATTGTTAAGAACATATGCAGAAACTTTAGTTTGAGTAATCATGTCTTTGTGATGGTATAAGTATTATTATACTGACATATCATAATTGTGATGAGAGATAAATGAGTGAATCTAGGATATTTTATCACTCCCAGCAGGCTAGAAGTATAGTTCAGTGGACACATGCTTGCCTAATATCCATGAGGCCCTGGGTTCAATCCCTAGCACTGCAAAAAGAAAAAAAAAGAAAAAAAATCATCCCCTATGACCTTAAGAACAAAAATTCTCAGTACAAGAAAAAAAATACTAATGTGATATAGGGGAGAAGGACCCAGAAACCCACTCCCAAGAAATCATCAGCCATTGAAAACCCTATGAATAGCAGAGAAGCTGTAACAATACTGTTTTATCTGTTGTACATAGGGTCACTATGAGTCATACACCAACTCAACAGCACCTAACAACAACACTGTGATAGAGAAGTTGGTTGTGAATTTGACTTCTGAATTTGACTTGGAAGTACCACTATGAACTCATGGATACTTATTTCTAAACAGACAGGTATTTTCCCATCTCTGGTCACTGAAAAAACTTAGAAACAATGACCAACCAGTAGAAATTAGCATCGCCAGCACCCACAATGTAGTCTTAAATATTATCCCGCAGTAAAATAGAAGATAATAGGGTTTCTTAGACATATGGATGATTCCAGTTCTTGGGCAGGAAATTATAAAGCAAGCCTGAAACATTCTACCAGATTAGATACTGAGAAAGCTATCAAGGACTGGTAGGAATATGAAAAAGATTCATAAGCCAAACTGAAGAGGCTCCCACTGGCCAAGAATGGGACAATTTGTACTTTAACATGAATAATCATAGTAGTAGTTTGAACTCACGTCTTAGAACCATGAGTTCAAAATAAATACTTAGCAAAAATGAATTGTTCCCCCTCAGAGGTTGATAGAAGACCAATACATTATTTCACAAACTGATCAGAAAAGACAAAGGCAAGCATTTATCTTGCCTTTCCTCTCTGAACTCTGTAAACCTCAAGGTCGCCAAATGGTGAGGGGGCAGGGGATTATCTGTTTGGTAAGCAGTTCAGCAAATAGACTCCCCTTCCCTGATCCTTGTCATGCCCTTCGCTGTTTACTCCGTTCTTACCTCTCCGATGCCCATAGAATTGTAACCTCCTAGCGGGTAGGAATTGTGCTTGCTTATTTGGTTGGTGGGTTTATTAGTCAGCTTACTGCTCTATGAGCTTCAGCACCTATCACAGTGCCTGGCACATGGAATCCATCAACAATATTTACAGAGTGAATGAGTGATTTAACTAAGTAACAATTTTGCCACTGTCTCCTAAATCCAGCTGCCATTCTGGGAGGGAGAAGGGGATGAGATGAAAATTGTTGTTGTTAGGTGCCATCGAGTCGGTATCCTACTCATAGCAACCCTATGTACAACAGGTGAAACACTATTGTCAGTGCTTCTCTGCTGTTCATAGAGTTTTCAATGGCGGATTGATTTTTGGGAGGGGTTTGCCAGGTCCTTCTCCCAAGCCTACAGTATCTGGTGTTCCTAGGCGGTCTCCCATCCAGGTACTAACCAGGCCTGGCCCTGCTTAGCTTCCAGGATCTAAAGGGATCGGATGCCACAGGAATTAATCTGAGAGTCTGTTTTCAATCAGAAGAGATGAACACAATTGTCTTCTGAGCTTATGTACAGCCCTGGTGCCTTTTCCAACTCCCAGTTTTCCTTACAGTAGGATGGGAGTTCGTGGGGACCCTCAGATAAATTACAGAAAATAACGAAACAGCATTGGCTGCACACCAAAATTTCACTGTGCCAGTGTTGACTCCTCCACCTAATCTGTCATTTGTTGTTGTTAGATGCCATCAAGTCATGTCCGACTCATAGTGACCCTTATAGGGTTTTCAATGGTTGATTTTTGTTTTGGGATTGTTTCGGGAATGGATTGCCATATACTTTTTTGCAGTGTTGGGGATCAAACCCAGGTCCTCAGAAAATGTGGAACAGCACTCTACCAACTGAGCTAAACCCCAGCCTTAATCTGTCATTTAAGACTGAGAAATGAGCTGGGTATGGTGGCACACACCTTTAATCCCAGCAACTCAGGAGGCTGAGGCAAGAGGACTGCAAATTTGAGGCCAGAGGCAGCCTGCATACTGCTTGCATAATTTACCGAGACCCTATCTCAAACTAAACAATAAAAAATGGTCCGAGGGTGCAGTCCAGTGGTAGAACACTTGCAAAAAGTATGTGTGAGAGGCCCTAGGTTCAACTCTTAAGTACAGAAAATTAAAAAAAAAAATTGACAAGTGAATAAATTGAAACTAAGGGGCCAAGGGCCTGGCTAGTGGCACAGCAGAGCTAGCAAACAGTGGTGCAGAATCTGAGGACTCTTCCCTCTTCCCCTGACAAGTGGTATTTCATATTGCTACCTGTCTCACCATCCTCCCAAGCCCAGAGGACCCTGGCCAAGACCCACTGTCCACCCTCTGCCTCCCCCTGAAGAGGTCAGGTTACCTGGAATGACATGGGACATGAAGAGAAGCACAGTCAGAGTCAGCCAGAAAAGCTTCATGACTTCCAAAGCCCACAGAGTCTCTCCGGTCTGGCGAGGTGACAAGGCAATGGGCAAGAGCTCGGGCCTCTCGGCTCCCTCTAATCAACATGAACACAAGTCACTCACGTGCCCTCAGCCACCCACGGGTACAAGCTGGCCAGCCCGCCTTGCTCATATCAAGTCACCATCCCCACACCTCCCACATCCACAGTGTGGACCATACATCCCTGAGCCCACGTATCTCCCTTTGTCTACTTTCACCTCTTAGGGATCAGCAAGAATAAATCATACCACAGCCAGGGGGGCTACTGCTTTAAATATATACCAGACCTTGTTAAAACCCAGTCTAAAATCCTCCAACTCTCCACCGTCTTTCCCATGCCCTACAAAGTCCTTCATTGTCTGGCCTAGAAATCCACTGCTACTATGGCTCTAACACAAGTTGAACACACTCCTCTTTTAAAACACACTTTTCCAACATAGCAGCTAAGGAGAAAGAAGTGAAGACACTCACTAGACCTTCAGAAGAAGGTGTGTCTTAAAATTTCTTCTCTCTAAGAGAAGAGCCCTGCTGCCTAGATGCTCAGTTTTAGGAAGGATTTTGGCATCGAAGGCAAGAGAGGGCAGTGTTGAAAATATTTACCTCCTTTTCCTGGCTGTGACATTTGGTGGCTGCGTGACCTTGGGAGAGTCACGTTCCTTCTCCGTGACTCAATCTTACCAGTGAGCAGATTGGAGCAGATGAACTATAAAAATCCACCTAACCTTCCATTCTATGGCTCCCTGAACCCTGAAGAGGCATAGAAAAGGAAATGCTACAGATATCATAAGTTTTGACACCAACATGGGCCAAGCTAATTGAGTTAACACCAAAGGAGTCTCAGGGCCACAATGATCAGTCTCCAATTCTCTTTACACACTGGGGTCTCAGGCCTTTTCCCCTGACACCTGTGCCCAATATGCTACATGGTCCTTGCAAATAACTAGCCCACTTTAGTTTGGCCCCTACTATAGTTAAAGCACAGAAATTTGCTCTGATTATCACAAAGGCTTACCATTCGCTCTAGAACCCTTGAACGTTCAGATCTCATGATCTGCATGTATTTGATTAGCTAATAAGACATTTTTCATACCATCTGTACCACACCTCAAAGGTATCAGACATACTTTGCAGCTCCATCAGGAGATAGAGTCTATTTATCTAGCCTTTAAATCCGAGCTCACCTTGTGACTTGCTCAGGCCAATGGAACATTAGCAAAAGCAGGCAACTAGAGGCTTGAAAAGTGCTTGGAAAGGGAGTCACGTCCCACCACCTCTCCCCGCCACTGCTCTCGGGAACACTGTGGCTTCTACCATATGAGCCAGCCAGGGCCTGCCTACTACAAATGAAAGATGGAGCCAAGTCATCTGCAGCTGACACCAACTGACTCCATCCTAGACCATCCAACTTCAGATGCTCCTGACCTGGAAAAACTGCCTACTCAGACCATACTTAGGAGAAATAATGAATTTTAAGTGTTTAACACTGCTACGTTTTTGGAATGTTTGTTACACAGCAAAAAAATAATGACATGCCATCCTCTTCTTCTAACAAAGGAATAATACACCAGTTCTTAAGTCACAACATGTCAGCTTGAAACCTACCAGTCTACACTGGCTGTATGAGGCAGGAGCTGCAACTCTGCAAACCCCATTTTATTTTCCTACTGGTTCCTGCTAGGCTCTGCCAATAGGGGGCAATAGAGGGAGACTGCAAGGCTGTAGGAGGAAGACATGACTTGCTTCCCATTCCCGCTAATGCCCCTTTGGAAATGGCTCTTCACCCTGGCAGAATCAGCCAATTCCAATCTCAATCTCTTCTTTGTTTTGTCTTTTGCTTTTGAGATGGGGGTCGCACTATGGTGCCCAGGCTGGGCTGAAACTCCTGGGTTCAACTGATCCTCCTGCCTCAGCCTCCTAAGTAGCAGTCTCAGCTACTCTGTACCTAGCTTTTCATCTCTTTTCTTAAGGGCAACACAGGCCTTATCATATTCCTTTAGACAGAGGAGCTGGTGTCAGCTATCTAGTGCCTCCTCCTCATAAATCAGAGTCTGGATCTACAGAGCAGCCCCTCTGAGCTCTGTTGTACCAGCAGGAACAGCGTAGCACATTTTCTTCAAGGTCTAGGTCCCAAGTCTACATGGCACTTACTCATGCTTCTAGCTGTTAATACCCCATCTTCTTCCCTTTGTTCACTCACCTTTATGGCCAGAAACTGCTTCTCTCTGTTACTCTTTCTTTCAGTTCTCAAATGCCTGTTTAGCCAATTCTTCATGTTCAGTTCTCTTTGTTGAAATAGCTGCTGTGGTTTCTGTTTTCCCAAATGAATCTTGACTGTTGTTAATAATAATGGAATTAGAATACAAAAATCTTCATCCCAGCACTGCTTACAAAGCAGACAAATTTAGAAGCAACTTAAATGTCCACACAGAGGACTGGGTAAGAACCCTGTGATGCAACGTGGGATATGAGATGGGCTGAAAGAGGAATCAATGACATTTGCTCACTGTTATAAATGCTTTGTTAGTGAGGTGGAACAAGCTACTGAGCTGGTCAGATCCAAATTCAAACCACGTTCATGGGACATCTTTCTCCTAAGAGGTCTTCCTGCCAGGAAGAAAGTCCCTCCCTCCCCTGGAAAACTTCATCAGAAGTCAGCTGGAGAACTCCTCACCCACTTTAGGGGACACTGCCATATGTATATCCTCTCTGTGTGCCTCCAAAGAACCTACATGGGCCCACCAACAAGCTGGCCTCTGGATACCTGCTGGGATGGAGAAGGAACTTCATACCTGTCCTTGGGAAACTGGGAGGTCATGGGACACTCACAGGTGGGAATAGAATGAACAGCTGACCAGCCTCAACTCCTCATGTCCACAGAGGAAACTCCCATGCAAGTCCCTTCCAGTCCAGATAGGAAGGGAGAGACCCCCACCCCTACCCACACCTTCTGACTAGGCTTAGCCACAGCATTTGTGCTCCTCAGGGGTCCTGAAAAGAAATCTCTTGGGCCTAAAGCTTCCATAGTTGTCCAGGGGAATCACTCATCTAGTTTCTCAACATGTATTTGTCTTCTTTTCCCTTTTGCCTGGAGTGCAGTGTCCAGAACCCGTTGTGGAGGTCATCCATGTATTCTGAATAGGAAGAATGGTCCCATGTTTAAGAGTCCAGGGAGCTGCTACAGCTAGTTTGTGGTAAAGGCCAGCCTGCCTGTCAATGCTTCTGTTGATTTTATTGTCATCTTAAGGTGCCACCAGGGGCCACCACATGTTTCCCTAATGCATGTGTGGCCACTGGCAGATTCTGCCTTTTGCAACACCAGCACCCTCAATCAGGTTTCAGTGGAGTCCAAGGCAAAGAAAGGCCTCCCAGCCTGGGTATCTTTCTGGACAAACTATAGACAGCCCCTCATTACCACTACCAATGGTAGCCTGCAATTCCTTCTCACAGTCTTCATAGATTCTTAGTGCTGTCCAGAAACAATGATACTCAATCTTAGAGCTTCCTGGGTTGCTCAGAGCTTGTTGTCGGCTCACTTTGCAACATCACTCAACATTAATACTTAATGTGTCTGATTTCAATGTTTATTCAGTGTTTTAATGATGCAAAGAAATGCCTTCTTTCCAACAACTTATTTGGCTGGAGCTAGAGATGGAAGTAGATGGGGTGGGATGGGAGGGGACACTTGATACCTCTTTTTATTTTCCCATTTCTTCAGAGGTAAACTCAGTGTCCAAAAAACAGCATGTGAGTGCATTAAGTTTGCTTGCCTAAATGACTTGTAGAATTGTTTTCTTCAGAAAGGGGGAAAGAACAAGAATATAGGCATTTCCATTTGAACAGAAGCAACAACAGTTCACTATTCATAGTCATCATGAATGTGTATATTATTTCAGCTAGGTTTTGAGTCACTGTGACAAAATACCTGAAAGAAACAACTTATGGGAGGAAAGATTTATTTTGGCTCATGGTTTTGGAGGTCCACAGTCAGCTGACTCCACTGTTTCTAGGCCACAGTGAGGCAGAAGTCATGGTAAAATTGATCATGTCATAGTGGCCCAGAAGCAAAGAGAAAGCACACATGCCTGTGCTACTGGGATTTCTTTTCTCCCCTTCTTGTCCATGTGGGCCACCAGCCTATGGGATAGTACTACCCACGGTCAGGGCAGGTCTTCCCCCTTAACTAATTTATCCTCTTTAGAAACACCCGCACAGACTCACCCAGAGATGTACTTTCTAATCTCCCAGATACTTGTCAATCCAATCAAGTTGACGGTCAAGATTTGCCATCCCCGATCTACCAGAACCTTTGTAATAACAAACTTAATATGATGGTATTTTCATTTCCTAGCACTGCCATAAAAAAGTACCACAAACTGAGGGGGTGGAAATAATAGAAATATTTTTTCTCGCAGTGCTGAAGGCTACACATCCAAAATCAAGATGGTGGCAAGGCTGGTTCTGACTGAGGCACAGAGGGAACACCTGGTCTATGCCTCTCTCCTGGCTCCTTGTTATGTTGACCATCCCTGGTATTCCTTGGCTTACAGCAGCATAACTCTAACGTCTACCTCTGCCATGTGGCATTCTTCCTGTGTATCTTATCTAAATTCCTTCTCCTAATCCAGTGACACCAGTCACTGGATTACAGCCTGGCTTAATTTGGTTTGATTTCACCTTAGTTTTATTACATCTGCAAAGATCCTAATTTCAAATAAGTCACATTCACAGGTATATGTTAGAACCTGAATACATATTTTGGGGAAGACACAATTCAACCCACAAGTAGGTTTTATAAGCTCTCATTACAAGTGAAATTGGACACATTTTTAAGGCTCTTTTTATGTTTTCATGAATTATTCATATCTTTGTCCATTGTTCTACAGGATTTCTTTTATAATGTCTTCCCCTCATTTTGTTATCCAATTCTCTGTTTCTAGAATTCTTACTCTTCAGGTGTTATGCTCCATGAACTGATTCCATTTTCCTTTTCTTTTCTCTAAGATCTTTCCTCCTCATTTCCATCCTGTTGCCCTTTTTTCTCCAATTTCTGAGAAATTTTTAACAAATTTATCTTCTGGCCTTCCTATTAATTTTTTATTTTTCCATTTTATGCTTATATTTTTAATTTTTGAGGTCTTACTTATTCCCAGTCCATAGCCTTACCACTCTGACATCCAGTCTCATCAGATCTTGGAAGCTAAGCAGAGTTAGGCCTGGTTAGTCCTTGGATGGGAGACCTCCTGGGAATACCAGGTATTATAGGCTTGGGAAAAGGATCCTGCAGCCCACTCCTGAAACAATCATCCATCAAAAACCCTATGAATGGCAGAGAAGCACTGACAATAGTGCGGGGCATGGCACAGTGTCAAGTAGTGTTTCCTTCTGTTGTACATAAGTTTGCTA
Source organism: Pedetes capensis (assembly GCA_007922755.1). Classification (NCBI taxonomy): domain Eukaryota; kingdom Metazoa; phylum Chordata; class Mammalia; order Rodentia; family Pedetidae; genus Pedetes; species Pedetes capensis. Next base: position 116,012 of record VMDO01002044.1, read on the forward strand.
TGAATTGGATCCAACTTGACAGCACCTAACAAGCAAACAACAAACTTATTCCCTAACTTTTTCTTTTTATAGCAGCCTACTTTTGTTTCACAGCTGTAGTAGCCTCTTTGATTTCTCTGGGGCTTTTAACACTTCCCTCTTTGCATAATCTGTTTCCTGTAACTGGATGATTCGTCTGCTTTACGTTAGAGTCTTCCCTCTAATTCATTATCATGTGGCTAATGATCCTTAACTAGTCAAACACATTTAACATATATTACTGTAAAGCTTAGAAATTCCATGAGTACTTCTGTTTGGTTTTGGTCTCTAACTTTAATATGAGATAGTTTGATGATAATATTTATTTGTTAATATTTAAGCATCATAGGCCAACATGCCAATTAAGCACAAGGGTGAGACTTGCCAATTGTGACATCAACAGTAAGGTGATTTCACTGCAGCATTATTGAAGCCATGCCAATGTCAATATCTCTAGATCTTTTCTACCTATTTATTAATGTCATGCTAGGAATTCTGGGAGCTACATGAATAATGAAGGCTGGAGGCTAATGAGTCTCCCAACAGCCAATATACACATTTCAGCTAATCCTTCTGGTTTCTGCTTATTAGATTTATTTTTCACTCAGCCATTGAAAACCGTATGAGGGTCGCTGTGAGTTGGACCCAACTTGACAGCACCTAACAACAAGTTTATTTTCAGTGCTGCATAGGATCCTCCAGTTTGGAGACCTTCTGTTTCACCTTTGCTGTAGAAATTCTAATCTTTCTTCAAGATTGAGGAATTGCAGTATTACAGGTATAGGGTGATGGCTGTTTGTATGAAAAGGAGAAGAGGTAGGGTTTGTAAAGATTCGATTCTTAAACATTATTTCAACCAAACCGCTTTAATTCCTCCACATTTCTCTCTTGTTTTAGATACCCACGGTGCCATCAGATTCTGAGCTTTTGTTTATTCTGTGGTTTAAATTGTGTTGGTCCTTGGTCTTCCCCACTGCCAACTTTAATCCAGTTCTCTTTAGTCTGCTAATTTATTTCCAACTCATCCACTTTCCTTCTAGCTTCCAAATTATTGTGTTCTCCTCTTATTTGCTCGTTTGTGACTTTTTTAAAAATCCCTGTGGTTGCTAAGTTTAAATAGGATTTGGGGTTTCTGTTAGTCATGGTTCTCTAGAGAAACATAACAAGTAGAATATATGTACATAAATAAGGGGATTCATTGGATTAGCTACGTGATGGAGCAGAATAGTTCCACAACCGTGCCTGTAGAAAGACTGGAGCCATTCACTCCAAGAGCTGGAAACCTGAACAGTCTCTGATACCAGAGTCTAGAAGCACCCTAGAAAGTCTGATGTTGAATTCATGGGTGGAGGCTGAAGAAATTATTGTTGATTATCCTTGGGCAGTGGCAATGAGAGAGACTGAGAGAGCTAGAGAGAGAGAAAGCTCTGTTCTGGAAGTTTTTAAAGCCTGTTGCACAAATGCACTGGCTTGCTCTCTTCTGCTTACTCTCTCTTTACAGAGCCTCGTCCACTGCATCCCAACAGATCACCTTCAGGGTGGGTCGTTTCCTCAGTTTGGCCAGGACTTGTCAATCCTCCCTGGAAATGCCCTCTTGGCCAAGTACAGAAATATGCTTCACCAACCCAATTAATCTCTTAATCTAATCCTGTTGGCAATGAAGGCCAACCATCACTGGCTTTGAATAACCAAAGGTGTTTTTGTTCAATCCACTATTTTTACCCAAAAATCCAATGATGTACTTTTAAAAATTATATGTTCTTCTTATTTCTGATGACTAAAAATGCTATTAATTTTTTATTTGATATTTTTAATGAGAAATTATTAATATAAATAATTATATTAACTGATTTTATTGTTTTAAAACCTGCATCCTTAAAATAGACCCAACTTAGCCACAAAATATTAATATTTTTACATGTGGATCTGCTATGCCAATGTTGTGTCTAAGATTTATACATCTATATTTCCAAGTGAGATTGGTCTTCCTAATCCTGCTCTTTTCAGGCTTTAGAGCCAAATTTTGTAGCCCTCAAAAATAAGTGGGCATCCAGGCATGGTGGTGCACACCTATAGTCTCAGTTACTAGGGAGGCTGAAATGGGATGATTGCTTGAGGCCAGTTCAAAGCCATCCTGGCCAACATAGAGAGACCCTGTCTTGTCCCATGAATGGTTAGAAGGACTTGTGAGTAAACTACCTTAGACTTCCATTTCTGACCCAACAAAGGGAAAAGGGAAAAAAGAACTGTTGGCCAAGCAGGTAGCTTTTGTAAGGATACGACCAAAAGCTCTATGTACCACTTCTGTTCACATGTCATTTGCTAGAGCTGATTCACATGGCCACCCCTACTGGGTCTTACCCAGTCTTGTGGTTCTAAATGCCATCTATACTCTGAAAACCCCAAAATATGTATTAGGAACCTGAAGCTCTTCTCCAGTCTCTTCTGATTCACAACATATCTAACCTGACACCTCCACATGAATGTGTAACATGTATGAGGTGGTTTTAAAATATAACTGAAAATTATTCAAAATGCCTCCCACCAACAGAAGAAACTTCCCTCCCCGTGAATCTAGGTACTCTTATGCTTTGACCAAGACATCAGCAGAAGTGACACTTCCAACACTTGGTTAGAAAGTGGTCATATAACCTCCATTTACATTGGAATGCTCACTCTTGGATCCCTGAGATACCATGTAGGAAGTCCTCCCACTCTGCAAAGAAAACTAAGCCATATGGAAGGATCACATAGGTGCACTGGTTGGAAGCCCCGTATGAGTCCACTCTTTAAAAGCTTCCAGATCCTGTCACTTCCAGCACTCAAGTCTTCCCAGACTTGTCTTCCCAAGTATTGTTATTGGAAATCATTTTCTGTAATAGTTCTACATTGGAGATTTATTAAGCCAGTATGATGATCTTACAATATATTTATTATTAACAATTAATAAGAAGTTACTTTGTACTGTGGGCTGGGGTTTAGCTCAGTTGGTAGGGTGCTTGCTCTATGCACTCTGAGGCCCTGCGTTTGACCCCCAGAACCACAAAAATGGGAGAAAGATCTGGCAGCCCATTCCTGGAACAATCTCAAAACAATCAGCCATCGAAAACCCTATGAATAGCAGAAAAGCACTGACACAATGCCAGGCATGGTACAGTGTTGGATAGTGTTTTGTTCTATTGTGTATAAGGTCTCTATGAGTCAGACCTGACTTGACAGCACCTAACAACAACAAACTTTGTTTTATGTATTGCCCTAAGCACTTTACATTACACTGTTTGATCTTTACAACAATTCAATGAGCTAGGTGGCATGTAGATCCCTTTTTAGTGGTGAAAACCTTAAGAGCTTAAGCAGTTTATACCATATCAAAAAGCTCAAAAGTGGAAGGTCAAGGACTTAAGTCTGTATGAGACTTCCAAGTTCATCATCTAGGACTGGCATAAAGAAGGGACTCAACAAAACCAATAAAAGTTGACAATTTGTGATATCAGAATGGGTAGCTGGAGAAAAGTTCTCTCAGAAGGTTGATATTTAAGTTAAAACACGAGTGGGGGACGAACGAGTCACAAGAAAATCAGGAAGAATATTTCCAACAAAGGGGAAAGCAAGCCCAAATACTTGTGGTAGGAACAAGTTTAGTGTGTTCAGTGGAAAGAAGGAAGGACAGCTTGGCTGGGAGTGGGGGTGGGGAGAAATTGGTATGCGAGGAGGTCAGAGAAGTGCGCAGCAGCCAGGTCATGGAAGCAAGGGCAGAGATTCTATGCTAAGTGCAAAAGCTAACCTTCAAATAAGTCCCCATTATCTGATTTCTATTTTTGAAATGCAAGCCTGGAAGCTCATGGGAGAATGGAAAGTCCAAAAGCAAGATGAGAAGCCCAGCTTGAAGAAGCCCAACTTGAATATGTCCAGCTGAGAGCAAAGGAGAGTTGGCTTTCTAAAGGAAAATAAGGATCTGTCTCTAGAAGAAAGAGACACTGCTGCCAAAAGTGCAGGAGGCTGCTGCAAGGTCGCAGAAGTGAAGTTGTTGGGTGGCAGGGCACGCACGGATTCAGGATTTGAATACCAGCAAACATCCTCCGAAGTGATGCTCCAATTCGCATTTCTTCATGATCAAGGTATTACTCTTTCCTTTTATCCTGAAGTCTCTGAGATTATCAATAAAGTGCTATTCTTGCCAATTTGGCTGGAGAAACGATACCTCATGGTTATTTGAATTTGTTTTTCTTTGATTCCAGATCAGGTTGGAAAATTGGCCCTTCTGACTCTCCACAAACAGGCTACGGTGGCTGAGGTGTGGCTGGAGGTGACTGCATGACAGAGTCTTCTTCTGCTCCCTCCCTGGGCTCCCTTGTCCCCTGTGACTAAGACAACCACTGTGGTTACGCCTATTCTGGGCTCCTCAGAAGGATAACAAAGGCTTTGAAACCAACCAAAACAGTACAATTCCTCCACAAGGGGCAGGCACAGAGATGGAGTATGGTTTTGTAAGAGCTACACGGTATATTTGAGATTTGCGGTCAAGGGAAAAGAGCTGCATGGTATATTTGAGATTTGCAGTTTCAGAGACTTAGTGGTTGACAGGGATGGACTACAGACTCATTAGGTGAAAATCCAATTACCCTGCCCTGTTTGGGGGCTAAAAACCTGGATTGTTGCACCCTTTCCCTCTCCATGTCTTTTCAGCATCTAGAAAACCATATAATGTGATGGATGGGCGAATCCCAACTGCCCAACTGCTCCAAATCCTTGATTTAACAGATTGAGATCCAGAAAAAAAGTAATGCTTCCCAGGTCACAGAGAAAGTTTGTGGGAGAGCCAAAACTAGGCACTAAATATTTTCAACTCTTTCTCACTCTCAGCACAAAAATTCTCCATGTGTCCAGGCATTTTAAGCAATGAGGATCTCTTCTCCTAAGGAGGAAAGAAACCAATAGATACATTGCCCCTAAGGGAGACTGTGACTCTCCCTGCCCAGCCCTCTACTCCCCCACACTGGAAAAATGCATTTTGTGATATTAGCCCAGCCTGGCAGGTCCTCACACAGCCCTCGCTAGGATGAAATGACTTTTCCCAGCTTCCTTCCCCAGATGGACTTGAGTTAGGGTTTTCCCCCAGCTACTGTTTTCTTTTATGAGACCTGGCAGGTGGAAATGGAGCAACAGGCATTGTGCTCTGAAGGTTGTCACTGGGAAGAGGTGGTGAGGGACAGTCACAGTGGTATGTTCAGGTTTGGATTGGTCCTCGCTCTTCCCTCTTCCACAACAGCTCTCCTTCCAATCTGCCAGCTCTGCTGACCAAAGTGACTCCAGGGTCCAAGTTCACCATGAAACTTCTCTGTGAACTTGGCAAGCAGGCAGTCACCTGGAAGAACCAACAATCCTCCACAGACGCCTTCACCAGCTCCCTTCACGGTGTCCCTGCAGCCCTGGATGCCTATTTCCCCGACCCATTCACCCATGGGAGGGCCGGTTAGTAACTTTTCTGTGATCCTTATCAAATCTTTGCTTTCCCAGCTCCTCCAGCAATTAAACTTGAGACTAATTTTTACAAATGGGAGAAGGATGTGGCAATCCACCCCTGAAGCAATCCCGAAAAAATCAGCCATTGAAAACCCTATAAGGGTCGCTATGAGTTGGACACCACATGATAGCATCTAATGACAACAACAACAATTTTTACAATAAATTCCTTATTCCATAATACCAATAGTGGCTCCACTTCCCCCACTGAGCCTTAACTAACACGTGTTTGAAAGCATGACTATCCTTAGCACCTGACAATGGTGGATTTCTAAGCTTGGGCCACTGAGTCCCTCACTGGCCACTGCTTCTTTTATTCTCTTCATTGCAAAGGTTTTGGAAAAAATTACTTAGGCTTCACAGACCTTGGTCTCTCACTTACCTGTCTTCAACCCGTTCAATATGTTTTCTATCTCTACAAAAGGTTTTCACTGTTATTTTATCTTGTAAGCCCTCTGTACACTTTTATACCCCCGACCTCTGAATCAAGCAGGAGCCAGTCAGGAAACAGAAGCCACATAAGATGTTGTAATAGATGATTTTTTTTTTCAGAACTGAGGATTGAACCCAGTGCCTCACACATGCTAGTCAAGCGCTCTACCACTGAGCTGCACTCCCAACCCCCTTTTTAATTTTTATTTTGAAACAATGTCTCACCAAGAGGTGCAGGTTGCCTCTGGTCTTGAACTTGAGATCCTCCTGCATCAGCCTCCCCAGTCACTGTATCACAAGACATTTAATTGCAGGAATTGGTTATACAATTCTGAAAGGTTGAAAAAATGAAAAGAGGACCCTGAGGAAACAGATACCAGCAAATGTACGTGCAGCCACACCATGGGCTGAAGAAACTAAAGGAGAAAGAACAAGTTTTTAAAACTAGGGTTCAGAAGAGGGATTCTGCTCTTGCCTCTCTAAGGAAAGAGCGGTGGGTCCCCTGTATGGTCAGTACTCAGGATGGTACTCCAGGAGTCAGCTCTTACTGGCATCTTCCTCCCAGTTTTTGCTCCAGCTACTTCCTATTTCTCACTTTCAACACCAACAGGAGCCTTCGTACAGACGTTCCTCTGCCTGGAACCCCATTTTGTCTCATCTGCTTGGGTCTCCTTCCAGGCCGTCTCCCTGGCCCTCTGAAGTCTGCGTTCATGGCGCCCCCTTGTGGTCCCCTGGCTCAGGAGGTGTGGAGCTAAGTGGAAGGACTGTCTCATCTTAGACCTTGGACAAAGGCTGACCTTGTCCTGCTGACCTAAAAGACAAAGAGAGGCGTGTTGGCTTGGGAGGCCAGGGATGGGTGGCTCCACACTGTGGCCTTGGAGGTGCAGGCCATCCCCGTGGGCATCTGCAGGCACGTGTTGGTGACGCGTGTTCTGGGCGATCAGAGAGACTGCAGCCAGAGAGGCTCAGCATCCCCAGCTTCCTCACTGGCTTTGCCTTCGCATCAGGCTTGCATTGCCATAAGCCATCTCCAGCCATGAAGCTCCTGCTGCTGACTCTGGTGGCACTGCTGCTCTTGTCCCAGCTCACTCCAGGTAACCTGGACCCCTCAGGGAAGGGGCAGGGGATGGATCCTGGGGCCTGGTCAGGGAATGCAAGGAACTGTGCAGGTGGTCTAGCATGTGAAGAAGAGCAGAATGGGTGGGCGTGAGAAGCCAGAGAGAGGAGCGGGCAACAGCAAGAGTTTTGCAGAATAGATCCCAGAATGATCACGGCCACCTTAATGAGAGAGAAAAGCTCACAGCGGCTGTTGATCTCCCAGAGTCTGTGTTGGAAACTAGGACCACAGAGACAGATGGCATGGCCCTGGAGGATAGATGGCATTTACACCCAGGTGGTGGCAGAGAAGTCAGGGGACTGGGTACACATGGGACGGCGCAGCCCAGCCTGAGGTCAGCAGAGTCCTAGTTGGGGGCGGGGGGTGGGGGGAAACCTTAGTCCCAAGAAGAGAGTAGAAATGAGAAAGGGAGGGAGAAGAGCTGGGAGTAGGGAGGGTGTCCTGGCCATAGAGGTGAGCATATGCAAGGGTCTGGATAGGACAGAGCGTGGTGTCTTCAGGGAACTTGCCCAAAATGCTGGGGTGGGCTGGGGTTGCTGCAAGAGGGAAAGCTGAGGAAGCACCCAAGTCTTGATGGGCCTCCAATGCCAGATGAGGGCCACAGGAGGGCTGAGCCACAGAAAGACCCTGTCAGACTGGCCCATTCCACCAGCCCCTGCGCCAGCCCCCAGCCCCTCCCAGGCTGTGCTCCAAGCTTTCTACAGAGTCGACCTGAGCAACATTCCTAGACGAGACCACCTCACCTCCTCCCTGTGGCCCTGAAACTCCACCCACCCAGGGTAGACAACAAAGCCCAGAGTCCAAGTTAGAACGTGGCCTGCCATTTTCTAACCCTGTGACCCCAACAAGCCCCCAGGCTACTCAGAGTGTCAATTTTCTCCTTCCTCACACTGCTCTGACAGGATCATGTGAGGAGCAATAGCAGACCCAGGGAATACCAGTGACCACACTGAACTTCAGGGCACAATGCAAATGCAGTTTCTTTATTTTCTACAATTCCTGTAGAAAACTGAGCACTGGCACCTTGGTGGGGGAAGAGGTGGTGGTGGGGAGACCAGAGAAGGCCACATTGGGGCTGGGTTTGTCTTTTGTGGTTTAAAATGCTTTCCAAGGAGCTGGAAGTGTGGCTCGGTGGTAGAGTGCTTGCCTAGCATGTGCAAGCTCGGGGCTCAATTCCCAGGATGATGATGATCATTATCATCATCATCATCATCATCATCATCATCATCATCATCTACTTCCCAAGTTAATTTGGTCTCTTTTGAATTTGATCTTTCTTCTTTCTTCCATCTCCTTTGGACAGCATCTGAGTTTAGGAGAAAGTAACTTTGCCATGTTATCAGTGAATTAATTGGTTCATTCAATAAATATGGTTGAATGGATTTCATGTTCCAGACACTGTGATAGGAACTGGAGGTAAAGCAGTGACCAAAACAGAACAAAACCAGATAAGCAAAATCTCTATCCTCTTGGAACTTTCATTTTACTGGAGAGCCCAAAGGTTTTAAAAAATAATAAAGGAAATATAGTACGTCAGATGATGGGTACAATGAGCAGAATAGGTTGGAAAAGAGGTGAATTTGCCATTTTTAAGGAAATGCTCATGGAATGGCTCACTGTGACCTGCCAGAGCTTAAGGGATGAGCTAGGTGGATACAGGGGGACAAAATTTAAGCTGCAAGGGATGACAAGTGCAAAGGCCCTGGGGCAGGAGGATGAGGAGGTGGGGAAGGGCCCTGTCCTGGACCCTCACTGACTTTTAGAATGATATCCCTCACTGGGTATAGTTAGGGAGTGTCCTGGTAGCACTTGCTACCAGATCCCATGGCTGGTGAAACTGCTTGGCCCTAAGGAGCAGCCCACTGACTTGACCCTTCATCTCAGCCACATTTGCCTTCTAGTCCCCAGATTAAGGCTATTCACACTCTGCCTTACTACCTTCTGCATTGTGGTCTGCTTAGGGCAGTACCATTGGACTCTCAACTTGTCACTGTCTTCACCAGAGATGAGGGAATTTTGGAATCTGCTTTATGCTACAGGAGAGCAGAGAGAGATTGTTGAACCACTCCCCTTAAACACTTCTGATCCCCCTAGTGGTCCCATGATGTGCTGGACCCACACACAGGACAAACGTTTCTCTAAAGAGCTCACAGTTTCCCTGAGTTGTGCTCTGAGAGACAGGAATAAGTGTCCCTGCTCTGTCTCCAGACCAATCGAGATGTTCTCTTTAATCCCTTTATAGTTGTACCTCCCGTGTAAGGGACTCTCATCGATGAGTGTATTTCCCCAGGATATAGATCTGGAAAGAAAAATGCTAGGTAATGGCTATGCACAATTTTAAAATGTGTAACTTATTGCTAAGTTGCTTCCAAAAAGGATTAAAAAAATGTATAAGTGTCTTACCCTCACTCTCACCAACAGTTCACCTTGACACTCTTGGGATAGAATTGAGGTTTTGCTGTTAAATGCTAGTTTTTCCTTATCTTCTTTGATATGAGACACAGAATCACAGATACTAAAAACCACATAAAACAAACACGCAAATTAACGAATGTTATCAAGTGTACATCCTTGTAACCACCATCCAAATCAGTAAACAGATAATGGACAATCACCCTAAAAGTCCCATCCACCTATACCCTGTACCACAAATCTCTCCCTCCCTCAAATAAAGAATATCTTGACTTTTATAGTAAATGATTCTTTGCATTTCTTTGTGATCTCATTGCCATGGATACATCCCTAGAACCATATTTTTTAAATGTCTTTGATATTCCCTTAATTTTTTTAACTTAGTAGTTCCATCTTCAACCCTTTCTTGCCTTTACAAGTTATCTGTTGAAAAACATTGATTATTGACCTATAACCTCCCACAATACAGATTTTGCTGATTGTATACTCGAGGTGAAATTCACCTCTGTATCTCCTGCAAATTGGTCCCTCGAACCAGATGATGTGATTCCCACTAGTTATCTGGAACATTCCTACAAAAAGACACTATTATCTGCTCTTTGGTTACTCAGCAGTACAGCTTATACAGGAAAGACAGAACAAATGCTTGGTGATCTTTCTTTATTTTTGAATTTATAAGATAATGATTTATTTTCCTATCATCCTTCCAAAAGCAAATGTGACAAAAAGTCTTTGATATCATTATAACCCCATGGATTTAAATATATTTGATGAGTTCTCATTCATTATGATCTTTATGCTTACTGACACTCCAATTGTCTCAGCCTTGGCTAGCCGGATCCTCTTTAGTGTGATTCCTGGGCTTCATTTTAACTATCCCAGTAACTTTAATAGTTTCCTTATAATGATGTCCTGCAAGGCATACTCCTGCAGTCTGACCAAGTTAGATATAATAATATGGTACAGCAAAAGATACTGCACACCAAAGAACCTGTGGGGGAGGGGACATCTCACCAAATGAAAGAAGAAATAGGGTTGCTACAGAGCTAAAGGGCAGGGTAGAGTTTGGGTACAATGTAAATGAAGCTGTGTTTGAAAGATTTCAAAACAAGACAGGACCATGGGGCAGTGTGTAAAAGGGTTAACAACATTAGTCCTAGTCTGAGAATGGATTCGGGGCCCCATGTCCATTGAAAGCACAAAGTTAAGAGAGATATGAAATTTTGTGTCCCCGAGCCACGTATCTGCCTGCAGCCATACCACTGTGGCACTCGATCTCATCAGATCTCGGAAGCTAAGCAGGGTGGGGCCTGGTTAGTACTTGGATGGAAGATTGCTTGGGGATATCAGGTGCTGTAGGCTTGGGAGAAGCACCCAGCAACCCTCTCCCAAAAAACAATCCACCATTGAAAACCCTATGAATAGCAGAGAAGCACTGACAATAGCGTTTCACCTGTTGTATATAGGATCACTATGAGTCGGACACTGACTCAAGGGCACCTAACAACAACAGTAAGCGCCTTATCTAACACTATGCACTGGATGGAAATCACAGCTGCTTTTCTGTACTGAATGACTTGGTTCCTTGAGGAAGAACGTGGTGTTCTGTTCTCACTGATTTGATTTCAAATACAAAATTTCTCATAGTTGTGATTTGAGAAAAGATGTTTTCTCAACATTTTGTCCTTTTGTTGATTAACAAAAGTATTTTCACAAGGTCACACTGGTTATCTGCTGTGACAAAATACTGTAGGTCCATCCTGTTCAATTCTGGAGCCAGATTTTGAATTAGCTCTAAGGTTCACGGTAGACATCTTTACCTTTTCACAGTATGCCTTCAAATAGTAATAGACCAATTCACATAGAGTTCAAGAACTTGAAAACAGTATACTTCTATAGCTCCTCTCTCTGTTTTGTGCTATTATCACACATTCTACTTTTATACTACTATAAACTATGCAATGCATTGCTATTATTTCACTTTATACAATTGTATATACTTTTCCTGTGGTGCTGGGATGAAACCCAGAGCCTCATATGTGCTAGGAAAACACCATACCACTGAGCTACATCTCCAGCCCTAAACAATTTTCTTTTAAAGAAAATTATAACCAAGAACAAAAGTTATTTACGTTTCCCCACATATTTATCAATTCTGACTCTCTTTACTTCTTTGTGTAGATGTCTAGTTTCCTATCTGGTATCATTTTCCTTCTGCCTAAGTAAATTAGTTTAACATTTCTTATAGTATGCACTTTCAATGATAAATTTTCTCAGCTTTTGAATATCTTTAAAAGTCTTTATTTTAGGGGCCCCGGTATGGTGGCACTCACTTGTAATCCCTGCATGCAAGAGACTGAAGAAGGCAGATTGTGAGTTTGAGGCCAGCTTGGGCTACATAGCAAGTTTAGTGAAACCCTATCTCAAAAAAAAAAAAAAAAAATCTTTATTTCTCAATTTTTAGAGGATTTTTTTTTTCTACTTAAAGAGTTCTGGGCTGACATTTTTCCTTTCATTGCTTTAAAGATCTGACTCCATTTTCTTCTATTGTGCTGTTTCTGAAGATGTCCTGTACTGTTTTTATATTTTTTCTAATGTGGTTAATGTGTCTTTTCTCCTAGCCACCTTAAGTTTTTTTCTTTAACATAATTTTTATGAATTTGATTACTTTATGTCTTTGTATGGTTCTCTTTAAATTTTCTTCTGCTTAAAATTCTCTAACTTTCTTGCCTCTGTAGGTTTAGAGCTTTCAGCAAACTTGAAATTTTCCAGCTATTACTTCTTCAAATACTTTTGCTGTTCCTTCCTTCTCTTCTCTTTTGGTAGTCTAACAGTATAGATGTTAATCTCCTTATTATTGATCTGTGGTCACTGATGCTGTGCTCTTATTTTTCTCTCCATGTTTCATTTTGGATAGTTTCTATTTCTATGTTTTCAAGTTCATTTATCTTTTTTTCTTTGGTTTAATCTGCTCTTAATCTTGCTAAGTATGTTTTTTCACATGGGGTTTAACATTTCATTTAAAGTATTTTTCAGGTGAATTTTTTATATCTTTATTTCTTATCATGCTCATGGTTTCCTCTATCTTTTTTTAGCATGTTTATGATGCTTGATCCAGGCATGGTGATGCACACCTGTAATCCTTGCACTTGGGAGGCTGAGGCAGGAAGAACATGAGTTTGAGGCCACGTGGGCTATATAGTGATACTCTATCTCAAAATCATAATAATAATCAGAAGAAGAGGAGGAGGAGGAGGAAGTTGTTACATGTCTACCAGTTTCACCATCTTTGTCATTTCTGGGTCAATTGATTGATTTTTGTCCTGGTCATGGATTATATTTTCCTGATTTTCTTTTGTTCATTTGCTTTCTGTATGCCTGGAAATATATTTGGCTGCTATACACTATAGATTTTACACTGTCTGTTGCTGTGTTTTGTTGTATTCCTTGAAAGAGTGTTAGCTTTTGTTCTAGCATGCAGTTGTTGTTGTTGTTGTTGTTGTTGTTGTTGTTGTTGTTAGGTACTATAAAGTCAGGTCAAACTAATAGCGACCTCATAGAGTTTTCAATGGCTGACTGTTTGAGGATTGCTTTGGGAATGGATTGCCACATCCTTCTCCCATTTTTGAGGTGCTGGGGATCAAACCTGGGTCCTCAGAGAGTGCAGAGTAGCACTCTACCCACAAGCTAAACCCAGCCCAGCATGCAATTAGGTTAGTTGCAATCAGATGGATATTTTCAAAATTGACTTTTAAGTTGTTAGAATGAGTACAGGGCATCCTTTAGGGCTAATATGACCCTGCTTAATGCTATAGGAGGGCTGGGATTTAGCTCAGTGGGTAGAGCGCTGCGCTGCAGTCTCTGAGGTCCCGAGTTCAATTCCCACCACCGCAATAATGGGAGGAGGGCCTGGCAATCCACTCCCAAGGCAATCCCGAAACAGTCCGCCATTGAAAACCCTATGAGGGTCGCTATGAGTTGGATACTGACTCGATGGCACCTAACAACAACAACAATAATGCTATAGGCTAGAGTTTAGCTCAGTTGGTAAAGTGCTGCTCTGCACTTTCTGGGGATTCCAGGTTTGATCCCCAGCACTGCAAAAATGTGAAAAAGATGTGGCAGTCCACTCCCGAAATAGTCAACTATTAAAAACCCTGTGAGGGTTTCTATGAATCAGACCTGACTCAACAGCACCTAACAACAGCAACAACAAGCGTTACAGATTTTGCAAGGCCTTTATACTCTAGCAGGTAGGCACACAAAATATTCCCAGTCCCATATAATCACTGGGAATTGCTCTGCCTACTTCTTTTTGGTAGTTCTGTCCCAGACCTTTGGTAGTTTCTTCATACATATGCATAGATAGATACCCAAAAACAAGAGGGGTGCTCTTTTCTCTCTCACTCCCTCTCTCTCCTCCCTCCATCCCTTCTCACTCTCCATTCTTCCCTCTCTTTCTCTTTCTCTTCCCTCTCCGATACTATGACCAAGAAATTCTAGCAAAGTAGTCCTCCCTGAACTTCAATTTCTACCTCCTCTGCCTCAGTGAGACCACTAGGGGTTCCCCTTTCTTACACTCTAACCCTGAAATTGTTTCCAGGTAGTACACTTGTCAATCATGGGACTCCCCTTGCTTCTTCCCTTCTCTTGAGGATCACAATCTTGTGCTACATGTCACCAGTGTTTGAAAACTTTTGTTTCAGCTGAGCATGGTGGTACATGCTTCTAATCCTAGCAACTCAGGAGGCTGAGGCAAGAGGATCACAAGTTCAAGGCCAGAGGCAGCCTGCATAGCTTAACAAGACCCTATCTTGAAATTAAAAAATGTTAAATGGGCTGGACATGCAGCTCAGTAGTAGAACACTTGCAAAGTACGTGCAGGGCCCAGGTTCAATCCCCAAATACAGAAGAAGAAAGAAAAGAAAGAAAGACAGGAAGGAAGGAGAAAGCAAGAAGGCAAGAAAACAAGAAAGAGAGAAGAAAGAAAAGAAGGAACGAAAAAGAAAGAAAGAGAGGGAGGGAGGGAAAGAAAGAGAAAGGAGAAAGAGGAAAGAAAGAAGGGAAGAAAGAAAACGAAAGAAAGAAAAAGAAAGAAAGAAAGACAGACAGACAGAAAGAAAGAAAATTATTGTTTCATATACATTTTGCCCAATGATCTTATTATAGGAGGGTAAATATGGTCTCTGCCAGTCTGTCTCAGCCTAAAAGAGTCCTATTTCTTTCCGTTTTTACATCTTTCCTTTTTCATCTTCTATTTTCCTTAAAACATTATCTATTGATGTTATTGGCTTTTGTATCTCTTCCAGGTCACATTTTTTTTCTGAATAGGTTTTTTCCTTGATTCCTAATTCATTTTGTCACTATTTCTGGAGTTTCATTTGTTTGGTTTTTGTTGTTGTCACTGTTGTTTTGAGATAGCCTCTTACCATGTAGCCCAGGTTGTCCTAGAACTCACTATTCTCCTGTCTCAGCCTCCCAAATGCTGGGATCACAGGCGTGTGCCAATCCACCCTCCCTGAAATTTTTAATGTTCGTAGACCTTATGTTACTTTATTTAGTATCTACATTGCTTTGTGAAATAGATGCTATTAGCCTGTTTTCGAAAGAAAAGAAAAATGAAGCTCTGTGAAAGGAAGTAACTGGCTCAATATCTCTAGTTCTCTAGTGGTAGAACCAAGTTTCAAATCCAAGCTCCTGGAGCTTCAGCAGGCCATGCCCTCAACCATTATGCACCACTCCTGCTCTGAGAGGAAACTTGCATGGAGGGCAAGGGCTGGGAAGGAGTGGAGAGAAGATGTGGGCCTATGTCCCCCCCACAAAGCCTTTCCTTTCTGTTCCCCACCCTCTGTCAGACTTGTCAAAAGGAAACCCTGTCAGTGACTCAAATAGAGCTTGAAGGCGTCACGGAGCTGATGGCAGCTGAAGGTAGATTTCCGCCAAAGCAGGACTACAGTTTTTATAGAGAAAAGAGGGGTATATGTCCTGTGATTTGCCTCAGATAGCAGATTCTGTCACACTTGCTATAACATGTGGTTGTGATGGCTGGACATTGTTTCCATTTGTCCTGCCTCTTTACTTGGGGATGTTTGCTACAATGCCATCCCAATGACTATCAAAATCGTTCTTTCCAGCTGGCCATAGTGGAGCAAGCCTGTAATCCCAGCAACTTGGAAGGCAAAATCAAGAGGCCAGAGGTGGCCTTCGTAATTTAGCAAGACCCTGACTCAAAGTAAAAATATAAAAAGTGGGCTTGGGGTGCAGCCCTGTGGTAGAGCACTCGCAAAGTATGTGTGAGGCCCTGGGTTCAACCCTCAACTATTACAAAAAAAAAAAAAAGGACATTCTTTCTTTCAAGGGCAAATTCTTAAAGTTCCCTTGTTTCTCACTTCATCTAGATTCATGGGCAAGATAAGTAATGAAAAATGGGGTAAAGGAAAAGTAATAATAGATGAAAAGGGTCAAAGCCAAGAAAAACTGGGAACCGTCTATCATCTCTGCTTTAATCCCTTAAGTCCAGAGCCTCTTGTGAGGACTAATGTGGTCTCCCTTCTTTCTTTGTGTCAGGGGACACCCAAAGATGCTGGAATCTCCGTGGCAGATGCCGCCATCGATGCTCCAATAAGGAAAGAGTCTATGTTTACTGCACAAATGGTAAAGTGTGCTGCGTGAAGCCCAAGTACCAGCCAAAAGAAAAGCCATGGTTATTTTAAGTGCCAGGAAGCCTGAAACCAAGAAAATGCAGATGAAGCAACCTGAAATCTGACCCCAGAGGATTCATAAGATCTATCAATAAACACCTGTAGCTGATCCCTGGTTTTGCCTGTGAGTTTAACATAGCAGCTGTTGGGAGGTCCTTTTTCGGGTGGTCCAGGAAGTCAAAACTATTTTCCTAACAATAATTAGACATTATCTGCCTTTTTCAATCTTACTCTCTCACAGATATACAGTGGAATTTTCAGGAATCTCTACAAAAAATACAATGGCATAATTGTTCTGGAAGCTAACAAAAGATGTGCTTATGTACTCTTGTGATTCTAGATTTTTTTGAGGTAGAAGGTATAAGTATCTTCATTTTCAGAGATTAATTCAATTTGTTCCTAGTAATTCTGTGTCCTTGTACAACCTATCTTTGGTCATATTATTAAGCTCTATAAACACACTATTATCTAGTAAATCATAACTTTGAAATCCCAAATCTTCCCTTGAACAAGAATTAAGTACACTTTATTGTCTTCATTTGCAGAAGTATATTAACAACCAGATTCAGCTACCTAGCAGAAGAAAAATTATGCTTTCCCTGAGGGAAAAATAATGATTATTCTAGTCTCTACAATTCTTTTAAGTACAATTTCAGGCATATGTACAATGAGAAACTTATAATACATGCACAGAAGCAGGAAAATGTGACCCACAATCAAGAATAAAGGTAAATAGAATTAGACTCAAAGATGGCACAGTTTCTGGAATTAACAGACAACTTTAAAATACCTATTTAAATAAGTTCAAGAAATTAGAAGAAAAGGTTAGTGAAATGGATGAAAAGATGGAGAATTTAAACAAATATAATTTTTCAGGTTTTTAAAATAACCTTTCTTTTTAAAATCAAGATGTGTATTACAGCAAACCAAAACACAAGCAGCAAAGAACAAAGTCATCCTGGGAGGCGGAGGCGGGAGGATCGCAAGTTCAAGACCAGAGGCAGTCTGCATCATTTAGCAGGACCCTGTCTCAAAAAGTAAAAAAATGGGCTGAGGGTGCAGCTCAGTGGTCCAGCACTTGCAAAGCATGCAAGCACAAGGCCCTGGGTTCAACCCCCAGTACCACAAAAAAAAAAAAAAAAAAAAAAAAAGAACAAAGTCATCTATGGTTACAAGCAGTTCAGTTTGACATGTCTTCTAGGTCCTGCATGTGTACACACGATGTTCCTTTTTAGGTAACTGGGATCATACAATATATGTTATGCTTTTCCACACACAGTGAATATTCACCAATTCAAAATTCCAAACAAATATAATTTTTTAAAATGTCATTTCCCCATTGCCCCATTACAAAACCAGTCCAAACTTTGTTGTTGTTGTTATGTGTCGTCCAGTCATGTCCGACTCATAGCGACCCTCATAGGGTTTTCAATGGCAGATTGTTTCCAGATTGCCTTGGGAGTGGGTTGCCACGTCTTTCTCCCATTTTTGTGGTTCTGGGAATCGAACTTGGGACCTCAGAGACTGCAGAGCGGCGCTCTACCAACTGAGCTAAATCCCAGCCCTAGTCCAAATTTTAGTAAATCAAAATAACAGCTATTTATTATTTCTTACAGTTCTGTGCATTGAGTGGTTCTTCTGATACTTTGACAGGGGTCACTCATATGTCTACATCTCTTTCCATATGACTGTTCATCACAAGGAAGTTAACCTTGGCTTCTTACGTAATGGCCAGATCCAAAGGAATAAGTCCTAATATGCAGAATTTATCAAACTTCTCTTTGTATTACAGTAGTTAAAGCCCTATTGGTCAAAGCAATTCATATGACCCAGGGTCAATGTGGAAGAGGACTACACGGGGCATAAATAGTAGGAGGCATGATTCATTGGAAATCATCATGTATCAGTCTACCTCAAGTGGAATCCCTAGAAACAAACTGGGTGTTCCAAACCAAAAAAATACAAAATCTAAAATTAAGAATACACTGGAAGCCGGGCACGGTGCCACATGCCTATAATCCCAGTGGCTCAGGAGGCAGAGGCGGGAGGATCGCAAGTTCGAGACCAGAGGTAGTCTGCATAATTTAGCAAGACCCTGTCTCAAAAAGTAAAAGAAGTGGGCTGGGGGCACAACTCAGTGGTCCAACACTAGCAAAGCATGCAGGCGCAAGGCCCTGGGTTCAACCCCCAGTACCGCAAAAAAAAAAAAAAAAAAAAAAAAGAATACACTGGGTGTGCTTAACAGCAGCAAACTGAGTGCATAGTAGAAGAAATAATCAGTGAACTCAAAGACAGAGCAATAGAAAATATACAAATCAAAGCACAGAAAGAAAAAAAGAATGCAAAGTGAACATAACAAATCACTAGAGACTAAGGGACAATATCAAACGGTCTAACACATATATAAGTGGAGTTTCAGAAGAAGAGAGGGTAATAAGGAAGACAAAGTATTTTTAAAAGATAATAGCTGAGGCTAGGCCTAGTGTTGCATATCTGTAATCCCAGCACTCAGGAGACCAAGCCAAGAAGATCACCATTCAAGGCCAGCCTAAACTACATAGCAAGGTCCAGGCCAGCCCTACACAGAGACCCTGTCTGAGAGAGACAGAAAGAGAGTGAGAGAAAGAGAGAGAGAGAGAGAGAGAGAGAGAGAGACTAGCTGAAAATTTTCCAAAATTATTGAAAGATATCAATCCACAGACTCAAGAACTTTAGTGAACTGCTTTATTGTTGTTAGGTGCCATCAAGTCAGTATCCATTTCATAGGGACCCTGTGTACAACAGGCAAAATACTATTGTCAGTGCCTCTCTGCTATTCATAGGGTTTTCAATAGCAGATTGATGTTTGGGAGTGAGTTGCCCGGGTCCTTCTCCCAAGCCCACAGCACCTGGTATTCCCAGGCAGTCTCCCATCCAAGTACTAACCAGGCCCAACCCTGCTTAGCTTCCGAGATCTGACGCGACAGTGCTACAGCTGCATGCAGGTGAACTGCTTTACAGTTCACTAAAAATCAAACCTAAGCTCATCATAGTCAAACTACCAACAAACAAAAGAAAAAGTGCTTGCTAGTATCTATAAATATTTCATATAAAATATATTCAAGAATTTGTGGATAAAATTAAAAGCTTTATCGAAAGACAATATAGAAAATCTAAATTAATAGACATACTTTGTTCATAAATTAGGAGTCTCAATATCTTAAAGATGCCAATTTTATGCTAATTGTTCCCTAGATTAAATGAAATAAAATTTTTCCAAAACTTGTTTTTCCAAAATTGCATACATAAAAATAAATATTTTGTTACGGACATAAACATATGTGATAAAGCTATCGGTAAAGGCTAAGAGGATAAAACACACAAATTTAAGATTGTGGTTACCTCTAAGAACGTAGAAATACTTAAAATTCCAGCATTCAGGAAGCTGATAAAGGAGGATCAAGTGTTCAAGGCCAATCTGGGCTACATAATGAAACTTTGTTTTTAAATCTGGTGGGAGATGTTTTTTACACTTTCATATATTTTTAATATATACTTTTGTATCCTCAATTTGTTTAAAAAATTAAGCTTTTTTTAAAAAATAGAAACTATGAACATTAAGTTCCTTAACAAATTTAAGGCCAGAAAAAAATGAAAAAAGCTAAATCAGTCATAAAAGCTTAGAAAAGAAAACATTTGGAAACTAATATAAAGGATTTTTATTGAGATTTGTAAAGAACTCTCAAAACAGAGTAAAAAGAAACCTAACAACCTGGTAACAAAATTAGCAATTGATTTGAACAGACAGTTCACCAAAGAAAGTTACACTGTGACAAATAAACACATGAAAAGCAATTGTCGTTAAGGAAATGCAAATTGTGACCACAATTAAATGCCACTACACATGTTAATTCATGTCTAAAAATAATTGTGATGGTTAATCATAATTGTCAACTTCAGTGGATTGGGAAACACCTAGAAAATTAGTAAAGCACACCTCTGGTTGTGTCTGTGACAATGGCTTCAAGAGGGGATTAGATCATAAAGGTTCTGACCTAATGAATGGATTAATCCCTTGATAGATTCATAATATGATGGCATTATTGTGAGGTGGTGAAGGTAGGAGGTGGGGCCTAGTTAGAGGAAGTAGGTCTCTGGCAGCATGTCCATGGGGCTATATCTTGCTCTGGATACAAGTATTCCCTCTGCTCTGCTTCCTGTCTGCCATGCCTTCCCCACCATTGTTAGGTAGCTAGCTTAGGCATGGAAGAAAAGGGGATTAAAAATGGCTCCTGCAGTTCCACCATGATGAAGAAGCCATATGAGTCCCTGAGGACTTTGTAATGAGCCCCACATCCTAGGCCAGGACTGATGGCTGCCTGGATGTGAACAAAGACAGACTATTCTGGAACTTCCACCTATGGGCTCCTCCAGAAAACATTAGGCAAGTCCATTAAATCCTTTTGCAAAATAAAGACACTAGGTGTAGGATGCTTCCTTTTCTGAAAGCCCTAAATTCACTATAAAAACATATTTGACCTTAGATCCAGAGAGTAGCCTTTTACCACTGCCTGCCTTCATGTCTAGAAGGGGTACTACCTTTATAATCTATGTCTATATTCTATGTCTTTAATAAACTTATTCTATACTCTATACTATTTTTCTGTGTCTGTATAAATTCTTTTATACGAGGAAACACAGACAAATCAAGATATCTGCTACCAGGGACAGGGAGATAATTGTAGCTGCCGGGAAACTGCCTGCTGCCCAGCCTCCAGACACATGCTCCATACCTGCGCTCTCTTCTTGAACCTGCTCCCTATGTCTCCCTGTTAACATTATGATGGACTGAACCCTCTGAAACTAGGAACCCAGATAAATCGTTCTCCCTTTAAGTTCTACCTGATGTTTTGGTCACAGCTATGCAAAGTGATTGACCAAACGATTGTTGATGCAGAACAAATGTTGGCAACTGCGACCCTCATTCATTGCTGGTCAGAAGGTAAAGCAGTATAACCTCCTTGTAAATAACTAGGCAATTTGTTTAAAACTGAATCAAAAATTTGCTACATGATTCATCCACTTCACATCCACCCAAATGACCCCATGCCAAGTTGCAGGGTACCATTTCTTTCTAAGCAAAGCCCTAACTTTCACATAAAATATTACATCCAGTCAGCATAATTCTATGACATGCAGAAGTAAATTCGGGGTCTGATTTTCAGCCATATCTGCTCTTTAGCTTCAATAAATAAGAGACCCTTTGAGGGCCACATTAATCTCTCTTTTTTCTCTTTTAATTGTTTAAAGAATGAGTCAGGCTGGACATCTAAAATACTGTGATTTTATTTTCCTTTTATGAACATTTCAGTGCAGTCAGAAATCCCCAGCCCACCTCACATTCCATGTAGTCATTGCTACATCCAAATAGGAAAATGTAGCAACCACTTGCTCTTCCAGAATCTTGCCTTCATTGAGTATGTCAACCCAAGCCACTGCAAGTGATGATTCAGATGACTGTGATGTCACTACACACTATAGATTACCAATATCCTATCTCACATTGCAAACGAGATGATAATCACCCTTGAGGTTAAAGAGATAACCATCCAGGAATCCCACCTTACAAGCCCTGGTTCCTGGAACCACTTCTGTACTGGCCATGGTCCAGCTAGGAAACAGAAACCATTATAGGTATTTTAACAGAGGGAATTTTACACAAGGAATTGGCTACATGGCAGATGGAAAGCTGAAAGAACAAAAAGAGAGTGCTGATGTGATCCAGAAAGCATTGTCTGTAGGAAGCAGCTACCATCGCTAGACCTGAAGGAACAAAAAAGAAAAAGTGTTCTTACCATAACCTAGGAGCACAAACAAGGGGCCTTTGCTTAGCAAATATTCAAGGATCTGAGAGGGGTGTTATGTAGCTGGTGATTGAACATCTGGGGAAGCAATCTATATTTATCCATTCTGTATTCAACTACAAATTTACTGAGCTGCTTAATGCCCCAGTTTGGTGCTTCAGGAGATGGGCATCATATGGTTGGAGCTGGTGCCTCTGAAGAATGTCACAGTATTGGTGATGAACGTACCAGCCACCTGAGCTGACAGAGAATACAGACGGAATCCAAAGCAGAGAAAGAGCTTCTTCTCCTCTCCTCCCACATTCCAGTGTCTCACCAGTTCTCCCATTAGCAAAATCTAACAGGAAGCTTTCTGTCAAGGGAATCTGGGAAATTATCATTTTGGACTCCCAGACCCAGCAGCATGGAGTGGAGTGGAGTGTAAAGGGCTGGGCTTGGCATCAAACTAGGACATCATTTAACTTTGAGGATGTAAGTACACATGGGAAGTATCATCAAAAAAATTATCATTATTAATTGTTAGAAACTCCAGAAGTCATATTTTATAGCTTTTATATTAGAATATAGAAACAATTGCTCCTTCAGTCACTATGTACACTTTTTTTTTTTTTTTTTTTTTTTTTTTTTTGCGGTACTAGGGGTTGAACCCAGGGCCTGGACCACTGAGCTGCACCCCAGCCCATTTTGTAGATTTTATTATTTTCTGAGACAGGGTCTCGCTAAGTTACACTGACTGTCTCTGGTCTTGAACTTGCGATCCTCCTGCCTCTGCCTCCCCAGCCACTGGGATTACAGGCGTGCACCACCACGCCCGGCTTATGTACACTTATTGTACTAAATAGATGCTCACTTTCAGCTAGCATATTCATCACCTTTTCATGTATGGAAGAATGTAACTCAAGAAAATTAATTTCAGAAACATGTTTTCTAAAAAGAAATTTTTTAAAGGTACTAGAGGGTTGAACCCAAGGCCTCTCACATGCTAGGGAAGTACCCTACCACTGAGCCACTCTCTCAGCCCTTTTTCAAATTTTTTTATTTTTGAGATGGAATCTCACCAAGTTGGACAGCTGCCCCTGGCCTCAAACTCAAGATCCTCCTGTGTCAGCCTCTGGAGTTGCTAGGATTATAAGGGTAAGCCATGGTGTCCAGCTTCTCAAAAGAATTTTAAATTTAGGATTCACAGCTTGAGAAAATGTCAAAAATATTCTGTCTTCAACAGCTGAAATTGGATAGTTGTTATAGCAAAAAGTTCAACACACTTTATTGTTTAATTTTTTGGCCTTCATGAAGTTTATAATTCTAAAGATTGATTAATGAGAACAAAATATGCCTAGGGTATCTCACTTTTCCTTAACACTTCCCTCTTCTTTCTTGTCTTTCTATTCAACAGCATATAAATTGGTTTATCACTGATGTTACTGTATGTGATTTTGGTGTCTTTCCTATTATGAAATTTTGATATGACCAAAGTCAGACTTCTATTCATCCTTACATAATGAGAGAAATTCTCAATTTTTTTCTTGAAAGATTTATGTGGTAAATGGGGTTAAATAACTAAAAGGGAATGTCAGTTCTAACAGATCTTTAATGTGATGAATGGTAATATTTAACAAATATTTGAACCATAATAAAATCTCTGTTGCCTCATTTAAATATTCAAAATATTAAAGTACTGATTGAATATGTTCTTAACATTGTCAAGTTAACATATTCCCTCAACATTTATATTTATTCTTATTATATTTTCTCATAAATTGAATTGTTGAAAGTTTGTAATTATTTTTCCTAACATTGATAACTTTCACAATCATCCTTAACTGTTAAGAGCATTTTATTCCTGCAGTAATAAAGATACACACCTCTCAAATGACTGATGAGTTTAGAAACATAAAGTGCATGAGATTTTCACTCCAAGCTACATCTAGATTATTTACTTATGTTTGGACAAATATCATATATTAACCATAAATCCAAATGTCATGGCTCATTCAAATCACTGAGGGTGTTATTGTTATTGGACCTGCGGGTAAGCCAAGCAATTATGAAATCAGTGAACACATAGAAGTTCAGTATGCCAGAAATGACACGGAATATTCACCTTTCCAAAAAGTGAAATCCAGTCTGGGCAGTGTGCAGTGGCACAGGTCTATAATCCCAATGAGAGGGTGAGGCAGGAGGATCACAGGTTCAAAGCTGGAGGCAGCCTGCATAATTTAGAGAAAACCTGACTCCAAATTTTAAATAAGTAAATAAATAAAAATGGGCCAGAGGTGCAGCCCAGTGGTTGAGCACTTACAAAGTACGTGCAAAGCCCTAGGTTCAACTCCCAAGTACTGGGGAAGAAAAAGTGAAACTGCATCTGAATACTGAGACCAAAGACAAAGCTGGGCTATTCCCTAGAATGTAAGCTTCGTAAGGGCAGGAATTTATCGGTTTTGTCCACCACTGAGTCCTTGGTACTTAGGACACTACCTGACACATAGTACATACATATTCAATAAATACTAAGGTAATGGAAAATATAGAGTGCTGATGCTAATGATCTCTAGATGAAAATCATAAACTTCATACCATGGGGACAACAGTGGAAATCATTAGGGTGCCAGAATCAGGGACTCCCTGGCCTTAATCAGATGTTTACTGGATTGAAGGCAGTCAACTGTGGGCTCAAATCAGGAAGAAAGGGAGCAAAATTAAAGAACCTGTACAAAACTCTGGAAGCATAGCATTGAAATTTGCATCTAAAACATGAAGCTATTTTTTATTTTCTTTCTTTCTTTTTTGCAGTGCTGGGGATTGAACTCAGGGCTTTGTGCATACCAGGCATGCACTGTACCACCGAGCTCTTAAACCTAATAATGTTTATTGTCTTAGATCTGCTGAACCAGAATCCCTGTAAAGCATATACATATTTGTTCATTTCTTCATAAAATAAATATTGACCAACTGTTACATGCCAGGCATCATATAATTCTCTAGTTATACAATGGAAGAGATTTACCAGCATGGCAGCTATCCCTGTTGAGTAAAAAGGTATTAAACCAGAAATAAATTCATAATTGCATATAATGGTGAGGACTGTGAATAAAATGGAGGATGCTGTGAGGGCTGTGGACCTCCATGGAGCTCCCAGGGTAACCCTCTCTAAGGAGATGGCATTTATCCTGAGATCTACAGGATGAGAGATCATGCTTGCAAAGAGTTGGGAGGCGTTTTCGGTAGAATATTCCAGAGAGAGAAAACAGCATATCCATAGGCATTGTGGGTTTGGGGCTTGTTCAAGAACCTGCAAGAAAGGCCATTGGGCTAAAGCCTCATGTGCAAGGGAAGAGAAGTAGTACAGGATGGGATTTCAAAGGCAGGCAGTGTACTTTGATACTTGGATTTAAAAATATAAGTTCAAGGCTGATGTGAGGGTATCTGCCTATAAACCCAGCATTTGGAAGGTTGAGGCAGAATGATCACAAGTTCAAGGCCAGCCTGGGCTATAGAGCAACACCCGAACTCAAACAAACAATAACCCCACAAGTTCAGGAATAATTTATGTATTAGGGTAGAAAAGAGCCTATCTTCCCCCCATCACTTTTATTTACTCATGGCCTCTGCTTCCACAAATTTCTGCTTTACCCCACCTCTCCTCTCATCATTCACCCCACTGTTCAACCTTGACTTTGACTTCAATTCCAATTATAAATTCCTTTATTTTCTCTATATTTCCCCACAAATTTTTGTAATAGATAATCTGATGGAGCTAGTTCATCACTGTGTACCAGTCCACAATGTACCGTGTCCTGGCTGGCTGGTAATTCTATGGGATTAGCTTGGCTTTGGGAGACATTCACTTATTGTCCAGTAACTGTGTCTGGAGTATAGGAAAGGGGAAGCTTCCTGGTCTGTGTATGGTTTCATATGACTACAGATGACTTCACTTCAGCCAAGACTGTGAGCAGACCTAAAAGTATTAATGGACAGGACACACACAGTACTCCAAGTATCCTTGTAATAAGGTCCTATAGGGAGCTATGTGTCAGCCCCTTTCACTTTGTTATGCAGAGCCCCTAGACTTAGAGGAAAAAAGCATCATTGAAATGTGGGCTCCCTCGGTGGAATTCTGGGGAAGATGACAGCTCCTTCATTCCCTGATGAAGTCCCACCAATCTGTTGGTGAGAACTGGACATTCAGGGGCCCTATTAGACTTAGTGCTATCTTTTTGTCATACATAATTTTCAATGCCCCCTTTCTGTCCTTAAATAAGATTCATAAACATGGAAACCTATCTATTCACATAACTTCAAGAAAAATAAAATGAATACCTAACTATATGCTGTAAAAGAAAGGAAAAGAAATTATTTTGTAACATGTACTTTGATATGTAAAAGTAGAGGAACGTGACTTTTCACCTACTTACCCTACTTTTCAGCTACTTACCTGAAGCTGCAGAGCTCTTCATGACCTGAGCCAAAGATTTTAATCTGAGGACTCTGCAAACAAGAGTTCTCAGAATTATCAGGGACCCTGAGAGCCAACTCTTGGGGGACCACTGCTTCCTGTCATTTGGAGTCTTTGCAGATACACCTCTTAGTAATTACAAAGATAATAATCAGTATATGCTGAATCTTATGTTACCCAACCAAATTGTTCTTTATGCTAGCTCTGTTCCTATGGTATGCTAAACTTATCCTGTGCTGTCCTCCAAGCTGAACTTGAGCCTTTGTTTAACCATAATAAAAGGAGACACAGCCCTCTAGACAGCACTCTAACTCCTAAAAGAATTGAGTCACTCCATTGTGCTTCTTTCATCTGCTGAGTCCGCCTGGTTTTGGGGAACCAAATGAGAACATGTAAATACAGTGAAAGCATAATGAAATGGATCTTGTACCTATGTATAACATGAGCATAACAGCTACAGATACAGACCAAAGGGGTGTGTTACGAGGTCAACTCAAATACTATCCACAGTGCTGCTATTTGTGTCCTGATTTTCCAAAGTTGTGAAAAGCCTGGATAAAACTGTGACCAGAAAAAATATATAATCACCCCATGATTTACACAGTAGTTTCTTTACAGGAAAATTCAGTTGGCAAAAAAATACTTGAAAACATCCTTAATTCTAGGTTCAAAAAATGATAAGTGGATTTCTCACATACAATTTTGGGAAATAGGTCAATACTTCATTTTCCAGGACAGTCACACATATTACCTACCACCTAGGATCCCTAATGTCTGCAGCCATAGCACCATAGCATCCAATCCTCCCTAATCTCAGAAGCTAAGCAGGGTCAGGCCTTGGATGGGAGACTGGGAATACCAGGTGCTGCAGGCTACAGAGAGGGACCTGGCAATCCACTCCATAACAATCAGCCATTGAAAACCTTCTGAACATACTGCTAGGCATGGCACAGTGTTGGAGGGTGTTTCATCCTGTTGTACATAGGAATACTATGAGTCAGACCCTACTCAATGGCACCTAATAACAACAGTAAGTATCCCTAGTACCCAGCCTACTAAATTCCAGTAGGGAATTGAGAATCAAAATTGCTTAGTTCAGCCACAATGGAAATCAGTATGGAAGTACCTCAGAAAACTAGAAATAGAACTACCATATGATCCAGTTATAGTACTTCTAAGACTATATCCAAAGAAAATAAGCCATCATACCACAGGGACACCCGCACTTCCATATTTAATGCAGCATCTTCACAATTGCAAGGATATGTAATCAACCCAAATGTCCACCAACAGATGATTGGATTAAAAATGTGGTATATATACACAATGGCATACTATTCAGCAGTAAAGAATAAAATTATGTAACTTGCAGCAAAATGGATGGAACTGGAGAGCTTTGGATTTGTTGTTGTTGTTGTTTTGTTTTATTTTGTTTTTGTGGGTTTTTTTATGGGGTGTTTTTGTTTTTGTTTTTCTTTTTGTTTTTTTGCAGTACTGGGGGTTGAACCCAGGGCCTTGCACCTGCATGCTTTGCAAGTGCTGGACCACTGAGTTGTGCCCCCAGCCCACTTCTTTTACTTTTTGAGACAGGGTCTCGCTAAGTTATGCAGACTACCTCTGGTCTCGAACTTGCGATCCTCCCGCCTCTGCCTCCTGAGCCACTGGGATTATAGGCATGTGCCACCGTGCCCGGCTTCTAGTGTATTCTTAATTTTAGATTTTGTATTTTTTTTTGGTTTGGAACGCCCAGTTTGTTTCTAGGGATTCCACTTGAGGTAGACTGATACATGATGATTTCCAATGAATCATGCCTCCTACTATTTATGCCCCGTGTAGTCCTCTTCCACATTGACCCTGGGTCATATGAATTGCTTTGACCAATAGGGCTTTAACAACTGTAATACAAAGAGAAGTTTGATAAATTCTGCATATTAGGACTTATTCCTTTGGATCTGGCCATTACGTAAGAAGCCAAGGTTAACTTCCTTGTGATGAACAGTCATATGGAAAGAGATGTAGACATATGAGTGACCCCTGTCAGAGTATCAGAAGAACCACTCAATGCACAGAACTGTAAGAAATAATAAATAGCTGTTATTTTGATTTACTAAAGTTTGGACTAGGGCTGGGATTTAGCTCAGTTGGTAGAGTGCCGCTCTGCAGTCTCTGAGGTCCCAAGTTCGATTCCCAGAACCACAAAAATGGGAGAAGGACGTGGCAACCCACTCCCAAGGCAATCTGGAAACAATCTGCCATTGAAAACTCTATGAGGGTCACCATGAGTTGGCCACAACTTGATGGCACCTAACAACAACAACAAAGGGACTTCTATAATGGTAAGATTTCTACATTCCACTGGAAGTGATAAAATATTAATTCCACGTAACTTATGAAAAGATAATATATATTGTAATCATTACAGAAATCACAAAAATCTACATAAAGAGGTAACATAGTCAAAATTCAATAAAGCAGCAGCAAATGAAGAGTGAACAAGGAAATTCCCTGTTGTCACAGAGATGACCTCCATAACATGTGACACAAGAGGCATTTCAGTTTGTGACCCCCAGCCCAGAAACATCAAATGCTTTCCCATGAAATCTAATACTTCTAGATTCCTACTGAAAAGGAATACAACAAGAGTATGGAAAAGTTGTTTTCTGAAAGGAAACCCCCAAAGAGAAGTAAGGGAAGCCTTGCATAAATAAAGAAGCTATGTAGAGCACTCTCTAAGTTGTAATTAACTACATATTCGTATCTTCACAGTAACACAAAACAATCATTTGTAAACTGGTTCAGATTACTCAAGTTATCAGTCCTCTCCATAAGTGTCTGGAAGTTACTTATGTTTGTATGAAATGAAGCTATGCATACTTTCCCACAGCAGTCACTGCACACCAGGAAGGCCAAGACCAACAAAAGCCAAGAATTGGAGTTTTCCCAAAGCTGCAGCATGAAAAGACTGGAAACAGTTGATTCCATACACATGAATAGATTTCTTTGCTATAGGAAATCCAACTGGAATAAGGAATGGAGATGCAACAAAAGGTTTCTTGCCAGGAAGAAGGGTGACACCTGTTTGCATTTAGTGCCCTCCTTCACAGTGTGATGTCCATAATGTTGTCCCTAAGCAACTGCATGACAGGGCCATGAGTCTTCATTTGGTATATCAGGTTCTGCAATGGCCTCATCCAAAACTCTTTTAACCAGTGTGCAGGCAAGCTCTGGGTTACTAAGGTTCCCATAGTGGAATACAGAGCAGTTAAGAGCCAGCCCCAGGGGATGGGGCATAGGGGTTGCATCTCTTTCTTGCTTATTTCAAATGTCTCTTGATGAGCCCCTTGGGAATCATCTGTCATTTGTTTTCAATACTCTACATACAACTTTGGCAAAGTACTGGAAATAATCCCCTTTCATTTTCAGATAGAAGATCTCACTCCCTGGATTAGTCATATTGACTATGACATATTTATCTGACAATTCCAGGACTGTGGTGCAGATGTTGCTGCGCTCCCACTCCACTTTTTTTTGTAGAAATTGACAAACCCTAAAATTTATATAGAAATAACAATGATCTGAAACATCCAAAACAACTTTGAAAACATATCAGAGGATTTATACTACTTTTATTAATTAATTATTTAAGGCACTAGGGGTTGAACCCAGGGCCTCATGCTTACATGCTCTGCAAGTGCTGGACCACTGAGCTGCACCCCCAGCCCTTTTTTTTTTTTTTCTTTTACTTTTTGAGACAGGGTCTCACTAAATTACACAGACTGCCTCTGGTCTCGAACTTGCGATCTTCCTGCCTCTGCCTCCCGAGTCGCTGGGATTACAGGCATGCACCACTGTGCTCAGCTACAAAATCATCATTTTAAGCAAAATAAACCAGTCTCAAAAAGAGAAATACCATATTCTCACGCATATGTGAGAGTTAGAATTACCTTAAAGAAAAAATTCACGTGTGTGTGTGTGTGTGTGTGTGTGTGTGTGTGTGTGTGTGTACACAACAGTACTTATCTAAGATTGGAAAATACAAGGAATAGTGAGAGGGAGTGGACAATGGAAAGGTGGGAAGGGGAAGGGAAACAACTTAGAGAGGTAAAGAGGGGGAGAAAAGGTATGAAATATAGGGTGCAACTCTATGAAAATCCAAAAAAATCACACTATAACTCATAAATCCATCCAATTGTCATCACATGTTAATCAAAACATTTTTCCCTTTTTTACTTTTTTCTATAAAGTGTTTAAGGATTATAAACAATCCTGATTTAATAATTGCATAGTGGATATACGAACTGAATTATCACTCTGGGTCTCATTAATATGTATAATTAAAATTCTCATTTTAAAAAATACTCCTAGAATATTCCCCAAATAACCCCTAGAGGACAGTATCTCCCCTTGAAACTCTGATCTAGCCTTTAACGCAGTGCTGAAAAAGTAATACTTCTCTCCCTGAACTGTCTTCTCTGTTGAGAGAAAAATGAAGCCGCATCATAAACACAGATAATTTACCCAAATTCGGTTACATGTGTCAGAAAAAAGGACATGTAGGGAAAATAATATTTTCTCAGGGATTTTTTCAACTTCTTTTCTTACTTTTTAAGTCAACTTACTTCTGCCTGAGGGCTGGGATTTAGCTCAGTTGGTAGAGCACTGCACTGCAGTCTCTGAGGTCCTGAGTTCAATTCCCAGCACTGCAAAAATGGGAGAAGGGCCTGGCAATCCACTCCCAAGGCAATCCCGAAACAGTCAGCCATTGAAAACCCTATGAGTGTCGCTATGAGTCAGATGACAACTCGACGGCACCTAACAACAACTTCTGCCTGAGATAACATGTAAATGGAATCATTAGGTGTGAACTCCTCTGTGTCTGACTTCTTTCACTTAACATAATTAATTTGGGATGGGTGTATAAGTAAATTATTGTTGTTTCTTGAGTAGCATTGTACTCTATGGATGCAATTCAATTAATCTATTTGCACACTAGAGATTTTGGTAATATGCACTTTTAGGCAATGATGAATAAATCTATTATAAAAACATTGATTTAAAAAGTCCTTCTGTAAAGCTGGGCGTGTTGCGCATGCCTGTAATCCCAGTGACTCAGGAGGGCAGAAGGCTCACAAATTCAAGGCCAGAGACAGTCTTCATAATTTAGCAAGACCCTGACTCAAAATAAAATATAAAAAATGGGCTAAGGCGGGCGCGGTGGCACACGCCTGTAATCCCAGCGGCTTGGGAGGCGGAGGCAGGAGGACCGCAAATTCGAGACAAGAGGCAGTCTGGGTAATTTAGTGAGACCCTGTCTCAAAAAGTAAAAAAAATGGGCTGAGGGCACAGCTCAGTGGTCCAGCACTTGCAGAGCATGCAGGCACAAGGCCCTGGGTTCAACCCCTAGTACCACAAAAAAAAAAAAAAAAAAAAAAAAAAAAAAAAAAAAAAAAAAAAAAAAAAAAAAAAAAAAAAAAAAAAAAAAAAAAAGGGCTAAGAAGTTCAGCTCAGTGGTGGAGTGTTTGCAAAGCATGCATGAGGCCTTGCGTTCAACCCCCAGTACTGGGGGGGAAAAAAAGTCCTTATATAAACAAAGATCTATTGATTTTATAAGAAACTCTGAAATTATTTTTCCAAAGTGGTCATCCATGTTAGATTCCCATCAACAATGTATTAACATTCTAGTTGTTCTATATCATCGACAATCTTGCCATGGTCAGTCTTTTTTTATTTTAGTGGGTGTTTGTCATCTCATCATGTTTTTAATTTGCATTTCCCTGATTACTAATGATATTAAACATCTTTTCATGGATTTATTGGTCACTTACATGCCTTATTTTGGTAGAAAGTCTGTTTAAATATGCTCTATATTATGAAATTGTCTTTTTCTTATTGATTTGTAGGAGTCCTATATATGTTGCGGATATAATATAATAAGTATATTAAATATACCATATATCCGCAATATATGTGTCATATATGAGTTTTTTAAAAACACATTTGTGCTTTGTCCCATCTCTGTTTTACAAATATGAACAATAACAGTCCAAATAAGCTGGAAGAATCCTTCCTGAAGTCAGCACCTGAGTGAATGGTAGATGTAAATTGTATTATTTCCTGTGCAAGGAAAGCACCTGGCAATAAAGACTTCACACCGCATTGTATTGTGCCACTGTGAAAAGATTTTTTTTTCACAAATTGGACCCTAAACATAACCAGCCACTTCCTTTAGTCATCATCAGAGAAATATGATGTGCTCCATGGATGAAAAAATTGCTGTGCATGTATGTCAATTGCCAAGAAGGCACCTTGCTAAGAATTTCCCAAGGGTGATGTAAGCCCTATGTCATTTCTGCCTGGCTCGGGGGATTACACCAAGCTCCAGTATAATGCATAATTCCATGAGCCCTCTACCACTGAAACTCCAGGTGCGGTTGTTGTTGTCATTGTTAGGTACCATTGAGTCAGTGTCCAACTCACAGCAACCCTATGCACAATAGACGAAACAGTATTGTTAGTGATTCTCAACTATTCATAGGGTTTTCAACAGCTGATTGTTTTTTGGGAGTGGGTTGCTTGGTCCTTCTCCTAAGCAGCACCTGGTGTTTCCAGGCGGTCTCCCATCCAAATAGTAATCAGGCCCGACCCTGCTTAGTTTTGGCAATCTGACGGAGGATGGCAAGTGGGGTAGGGAATGGGAAAGAAGTGCAGCACCCAGTCCTACCCTGAATCCCTGCCACACCCATTGGTATAATCTCCTGGTTCTCTTCCTGCCTGTGAGCACAAAGGTATCCACTTAATCAGCAGAATGAGAAACTCCTCTGGGAAAAGCATCCTTGATACATGTGAAATGCCTTAAAAATACATATATGAGGATGTGCACTAAGTGGCTAACAGGGATTATGAAAGAGTGGTGGCCATTTTGAGGCTTATTTATACTTTATTTTCCCTCAATGTGTCTAACCATACTACTCAAGTTATAAAAATTGGAAGCTTTTGAAGAAATTTCAGGAGGCATGTTAGTGTTAAAAATCTTGTTTTGGAAAAATAAGCATATATGGAAATTTTTACAGTGTATTGAGAAATGAAAAAGCAAGGACCCAAAATATCTACAGTTTTATTCTATTTTAAGTCACATTTTATATATTTTTATTTGTATATCCATATAGTGAAAATACTGGTGATTTTGTGTGTGCGTGTGCTTCTCTGTTTTCTAAGTTTTTCCAACAAGCAGGTATTACTTTTACAATTAGGAAAAAATGTTATTTAAAAGTATGATAAAAGCCAGGTGCAGGGGCTCACACCTGTAATCCCAGCAACTCCGGAGGCAGAAGCAGGAGGATCACAGGTTTGAAGTCACAGGTAGCCTGTGTAACTTAGTGAGACCCTGTCTCAAGATTTAAAAATAAAAAATGGACTTGGGGTGCAACCCAGAGGTAGAGACCTTACAATGTATGTGCAAGGCCCAAACACCACCAAAAAAAAACCCTAAAATAAAATAAAATTACAATAAATGCAACTCTGGATGACATAATCACCATGGTACCAAAGGATGAGAGTAGAGTCCCAGCTATACCACTGAACCTAACTCAGAGGTAGAGAGCACTTGCCCAGCATACTCAAGGCCATGGGTTCAGCTCCCAGTACTGAAAAGAAAAGAAGAAAAGAGAAGACAAGAAAAAAGAAAAGAAAAGGGGCAAAGATATTAGTATCAAGTGACTGTGAGAATTAAGTGAGATGGTAAGCACTTACCTAAGGGTAACTGACATCATTGTCTCAGCCATTCAGGGACTCCCCAAGTAGTCTGTGCCCTAGAATAGTGACTTCTGAATAGGTATCCAGAGCAAAAATCCCTTCTGTAATCTCTCCTACCCTCCTGGATCACCTTGCACCACCCCCCACCCCAGTGTTGGGGAGTATCCCCTCCACACTGTCCTGTCCTGCCAACAGGTGCTCATCATTCGACTTTGGAAACAGTCTTGATTTGACACCTAAAGACTGAAATCCAGCTCTTGGCTCTGTCCCTTGGTTTTGGGGGGTTAGTTTGTTGTTTGTTTTGTTTTTCCTTTTTTGGCTGGCTCTGTCCCTTGGGAACTGTGCGGCCTTGGTCAAGTCACTCTCCTTCTCTGGGTTGGTAAGCCTCATCTGTGAGGTGCTTAGGGGGAACATTCCACCTGAGAATTGCCTTGTCACTTCAGCTGGGTGGGTGCACGCTTAGGATTTAAGAGTTTGGGTATAGGATTAGACAAAGATCTGTTTGGACACTGGATGGGAAGCAGCCATACATGGGTGAGGTTAGAGGTTCAAAAATCTAATCTGTTTGTCTTGGCTTTGGCCCTGGGAAGGCCAAGGCTGCCTCTGACATGATCCATACAGAGAAACACACTATCACCTCTCGGGCACTCCAGAATCCAGTCATAGGGAACACCAGACAAACTCAAACCTAGAGACCTTCCACAAAATAACTGGCTTGGACACTTTGCAAATGTCAACGTTATGACAGCCCGAGGAGCTATTCCAGATTTGAGGAGATCAAAGAAACACAATGCGAAAATCCAGGGCTTTCTTTTGCCATAAAGGACTTCATTGGAATAGCAGGTGAAGTCTGGATAAATTCTGAAGACAATGGACAATGGAATTTTGCCAGTGATAATGTCCTGATTTTATAATCATGTTGTATGTGGTTATATAAGAAAATGCCTCGCCAGGCACAGTGGCTCATACCCAAAATCCCAGTGACTCGGAAGGCAGAAACAGGAGGATCTCAAGTTTGAGGCCAAAGGCAGCCTACATAACTTACTGAGACCCTGTCTCCAGATAAAAAGTAATAAATGTGCTGGGAGTGCAGCTCAGAGGTGGAGTACTTGCAAAACACATGTGAGGCCCTGGGGTCAACTCCAAGTACTGCAAAAAAAAAAGAGAGAAGAAGGAAGGAAGGAGGGAAAGAAAGAAGGGAGGGAGGGAGGGAAAAGAGAGGGGGGAGGGGGAAAGGAAGGAAAGGAAAGGGGAGGAGAGGAAGAAGGAAGGAAGAAAGAAAGAAAATGTCTTTGTTTTAGGAAAAACACACTGAAATGTTTGGATATAAAGAGGTATCGTGTCTGTAACTTATTTTCCAACAGATCAGAAAAGGTGAATACTACATTTTTAGT
Source organism: Pedetes capensis (assembly GCA_007922755.1). Lineage (NCBI taxonomy): Eukaryota > Metazoa > Chordata > Mammalia > Rodentia > Pedetidae > Pedetes > Pedetes capensis. The sequence continues at coordinate 151,657 of VMDO01002044.1, forward strand.
ATATTTATATAAAGACAGAGAAAGTAAAGTTGAAAATATTAATATTTGGGAAAACTGGCTTAAAGGTCCATGGGGACTCTGTGCAATTCCTGTTAACTCCTCCGTAAGAAAGTGAAATTATATGGAGAAGGTGGCCAACAGTGTGCCTTTTGCTCCATAGCAGTGACAGCTATTGTTCCTGCTTGCATTTACTGAGCACTGAGAAAGGGCCAGGCCATCTTCTCCAACCCCCAATCCACTCCCGTCTGAGCTGTCATGATGCTCCCTTTGCAGAGAAGGAACACACAATCAGACTCTAGAAGTGGCTTGCCCCAGGTCCCACAGCAGAGCTGGGGCATGAACTGGAGTCTGTTTGACCCCAACTCCCAGAGTCATCGTTACCTTTATTGCAAGGTCACGAAGGCATGGGTACCCCCGTGGAGGTTGTGCACAGGAAACCTGGCAGCTTTGCTCTTTCTGCTGTAACTGAGGGGGCGGGGCCAGGCAGCAGAGCTAAACTGAGTTCAGTTAGGTTTTAAACATGGTTTAATCCAGTAATTTGAATGTTCTTTTGGGGTTTCTTGACTTCAGAGAGGTTTGGTCTCCTTGGTATGATGCTTTAGCCTTCCATATTCCTCCTCTCCTCCTGCTGCTCCTCCCAAGTGTGAGGCAGGGGACAGGTGAGGAGACTGGATGGCTGTCCTGGGGTCTGGGTGGCCTGTGCCTATCACTAAGAACAATCTAGTCTGGTCTCTCTCTGACTCCTATTCTGATACCAGCCGATTGGTGGTATCAGGCTAATGACACTTCCCAGCAGCTCACCTGGCTTTGTGGACTTCTTGGGGTTCTTATTGATCCTCTTTCTAGGCTCTAGACCTCAACTCCCAGCTTGACCCCACCAGAAAGAGTTCACTGGCTCTCAGCTCACCATGTGGAGCACCCGGAACCAAAGGAGGCAGGGACAATATTGATCACCACGTGGTATACTTGGCGATGGAAATAATTCACCACGGTTGGTGAACAGCTGCTCCCAAGCCCCCAGGCACTTCCTCCTCCACTCCAGCTGCCTCTGGCATGTCTGCAGGGCCTCTTCATCCCAGAAACTAAAGAGTTAATACCTGGCACAGCAGCTGGCCTCCAAGACTGCTCCTGCTGCCACCCTTCCACTGTGAGGCTTTGTGAAGTCACACTCCCCCTCTCTTCACCTGACCACAAAGGGTCCATGCTTGTAGGGTCCACTCTCTTATTTGGGCGGAGGCCAAGGCCATCCAAAACAGCTCTCTTCTTCTGAAGTCTCAAAGGACAGTTGACAAGAACCCCTCTGCTCCTGGCATTCCCTTCCAGGGAGATGATGGCAGTGGCTGACTGTATCCTCACCTCCTTCCCTCCCAAGCTCAGGTCTACCACATGTGGCCTGAAGTCTTGATGGCCATACAGTGACCCACGAAGGTTATAGAAACACCAATCCTGGTGCAGTTGCTATGTCCACACAACTCTCTCTTTCTTTCTTTCTTTCTTTCTTTCTTTCTTTTTTTCTTTTTTTCCCCCACAGTGCTGGGGATTAAACCTAGGTCATCGAGCACACTAGGCAAGCATTCCATGTCTGAGCCACAGCCCCAGACCCTAATTTCTTTTGATTCAAATAAAGAAAAACCCTGCAAGTTGAACTTTCTATTTTTCCAGCCAAACACACTTCTACAATCCTAACAGGCTCAGGGGAATTTAACTCCATTGGGAGAAGGACCTGGCAACCTCCTCCCAAAAATCAACCCGCCATTGAAAACCCTATGAACAGCAGAGAAGCACTGACAATAGTGTTTCCCCTGTTGTACAGAGGGTCGCTATGAGTCAGATACTGACTTGACGACACCTAACAATAACACATGTCTATTCACCTCCTGACTCTGCTGGTGTTTTCTCCCTGCCTTCTCATCCCACAGAGCCTTGGGACTGAAGAGGCAGGTTGCCCTCTGTCACTTCTTCCTGCTCTATGAAAACCGCTTTCATAAAATTCTACGATCCTGTCCACCAGGGCAGATGCATGAAGTCCCAAACAAGAGATAAAGGATCAGAAAAATCCTTTACCTTCTGAGTGCCGAAAGCCTATTACTGACTCTATTAACTCTTTGTATTACTAATCCATTAATATTATTAACTCTTATTATTACTAATTCATTATTATGAACTTTTTATTAATTCTGGCTTTTTGTTGTTGTTTTTGTTTTTGTTTTTCTTTCTGAGACAGGGCCCAAACTGCCCTAACTCCCATCGGTCCTCCTGCCTCCGCCTCGTGAGTGCTGGGATTACAGGCATGCATCACCACACCGAGTTTATTATGAACTCTTATGAGCTCTATATTGCTTTTTGCATTCCTTCTGCAAGGTCCTAAATCTCCTGATATTAAAATGATCCCAATTTCACAGATGAGGAGGTTTACTGGAGGTTAAGTGATTTTTCCAGAGTTGGATTGAGAGGAAGTGACCTGGCCAGGACTGGAACATTTACAATGTGCCTCGTTGACCAACCACCCCTTCCATCCCCTGGACTTCGCCCCCTTCCGTGTGGGGAGGGGAGCTTGAGTGAGCAAGCAGAACAAAGGACAAGCTGGCAACATGTGTTTTATTGGAGATCAACAGCACCAGCCCCAGAGCCAGCTAATCCTCTTCAGTTTTGGGGGGTGGTGGAGGCTTGAATGCATAGGGGAGACAGCACAGGGAAGCATCTGGGCACAGGTGCATGAAGGTTTCTTGCCTCGTGCAGTAGGTTCGGCAGGCCCCTTGGCCCTTCCAGCACCGTTTGAATTCAGTTCTCCCTAGATAAAGGAAGATCAGAGGTCACAGAGCATCCTAGTGGTCACAGGTTAGGTCACTGGTAACCAGTTAGACTACAAGTTAAGCCACACTGGTTATTGGTTATGTCTCTGATCCTTTGTTAGAACGCTAGTCATATAAGAGTACTGGTTACAATTTAGGTTCCAGATCTAAGTCCAGCTAAGCCCACAGATGACAGGTTAGACCTCTGGTTACAAGTTAGAGACTAATTTCCCGTCCAGGTAAAATCACACTCCAGGTACTTTTCCAAACAGTACTATATGATTATAGTTGATCTTGGGGGCTGGTGTTTGGCTCTGTTGGTAGAGTGCCATTCTATATTCTCTGAGGCCCTGAGTTCACTCCCCAACACCTCAAAATATGGGAGAAGGACATGGCAATCCACTCCTGAAGCAATCCCAAAACAATCAGCCATCGAAAACCCTATGAATAGAAGAGAAGCAACTAACAACAACAACAATTGATCTTATTACAATTCTTCATATACAGGTGAAGAAACTGAGGCTCAAAGAAGTTAATAACCTTAGCAGAAGTCATACAAGCCATTAAGAAATATAACCAGATTCAAACTCAAGCACTCACCCACATTCATAATCATTACACAAACTGTCCCCAATACATAGGGACCTGTTTAATGCTGGGTTTTCCTGGAGGGATTTCCAAACATAAAAAAGGTAAGGCTTTGAAGGAACAGGTTTTGTTTTCTTTGTTTTGTTTTGTTTTGTTTTGTTTTTTCCCAGTACTAGGGGGCTGAACCCAGGGCAGTGCACAAACTTTCTAAGTACTCTACCACTGAGCTGTACCCTGAGAACCCTTTTCTACTTTTTATCCAGAGACAGGGTCTGTCTAAGTTATGCAGACTACCTCTGGCCTCAAACTTGTGATCCTCCTGCTTCTACCTCCCAAGTAACTGGGATGATAGGCATGTGCCACTGTGCCTGGCAGGAACAGGTCTTGTACTTCATTCAGGGTTCTTTGGTCATAGCATGGATGCAGTCACTCATTTACTCATTCAACAAACACAGAGCAGTTGGGGGGACCACAATAAAAAATATAGCCACAGTCCAAGCCCTCTAGAGCTTCCACCTGGCAGAGAAGGCAGTTAAAAACCAAGCAAAAAAATGTAATAAACAGAATTCATGGTAAATGCCATGATGGAAATGATTGGTGTACTATGATGGCCAATTCAAGCAGAGGTTAGAAAGTCAGGAAAGACCAGGACCACTTAGACTTGTCTGTTACAGAGATGCCTCTAGATGTGTGGTCTCAGACAGAGAGCCAACAGTGCAGAAGGCAGAGGACTGAGTGGGAGGTGGAAGAGAAAGGCTTCCTCACATTTCCCTGGGCCAAAGAGACCCCACCGAATCCTCAAATGACATCTTGGGCCTATCCACAGGTTGTACTATCTCTGTTGACTGACTCCTCCTTCCATCTTGCCAAGCAGAGATGCTCAGACACAACACTGGCCTCAAAATCTCTAGCAGGCAAAGACTCTTCAATCTGAAGAGGCTGTGTATTCTAATGGTTGACAGTGTGGTGCGAATCCACTTGGACCCTGTTGGGAGTCCCGAGTTCAAGTCCTAGCTCTGTCATTTCCCAGGGCACTTGACCTTGGCCTAGGGGTTTGTGATACTATTTTTTATGTTTGAATTCTTCTAAAATAAAAAAGTTATTTTAAAAACTCATGCCATTACATTATTCTCTACCTTGGCATAAGCTTACATTTTTCCATAATAAAAACATTTTTTAAAAACTCACCCATAAATCTAGACATGGTGACACACTCCTGTAACCTAAGTACTTGGGAGGCTGAGACAGGATAATGAATTTGAGGCCAGCCTGGGCTACATAGCAAGACACTGTCAACAAAAAAAGCCAGGGCAAGTGGCACACACCTGTAATCCCAGCAACTCAAGAGGCGGCGGCAAGAGGATCACAAGTTCGAGGCCAGAGGCAACCTTCATACCTTAGCAAGACCTTGTCTCAAAATAAAAAGTAAAAAAGGGCTAAGGGTGAAGCTCAGTGGTAGAGCACTTGCCAAACATGTGTGACACCCTGGGATCAACCTCCCAGTACCGAAAAAAATGAATAAACTCTCATGCATGTGGAACTACAGATGTAGTTCCATGGTACAATGAACACTTAGCCATGTGCAAAGTCCTGGGTTCATTTCCTAGTACCACAAAAAGAAAAATAATATTGCCTTGTTCATTATATTATTCTCTCTTCATGTATATTTGAAATTCTTCCTAAAATACAAAGTTTTTAAAAAGCCCTCTCAGACCCCATCCCTGCCCCATGCTAATCTAACCCCTTGCCTTGCCTTTATTGTTCTTAGCACTTACAACCACTTGAACCATTATATTTTCACCTGTCTATTTTCTATGTTCACCGGCTAAAATGCCAGCTCCATGGAAGAAAGGACCTTGTTTTCTTTCACTGTAAAACTCCTAGCAATCAGCCCATATTTTCCAAATGAATATTTATTGAGTCTCCTATACTGATTAGGAAACTGAGGTTCAGACTACTGTAGCAAGTTACTCTACACTGCCCAGCAAGTTAGTAACGGGGCTAGAACTTCCATGCAGATCTAGGCCCCTCTGTCCTCCAGGACCTGGGAGCCTAGATTTCACTTTTACACACACACACACACACACACACACACACACACACACACACACAGAGGTGATGTTACCTGGTGGCACATGCCCCAGGACCAGGAGAGCCACGATGAGCAGAAATAGCTGTGTCATGGCCACAGGGCTCCTGGGGAGGCTGCCAGGGAGAATGCAAACGCAGAGGAACCAAGGCTGCTGAGTCTTACTGCCTGCAGCCCAGCCTTTATGGGGCTGCAGATATAGGCAGGGCAGTGGGCAGCAGACCTATGAGGGAGGATGAGGCTGGGTGGCCCCAAGGCTGCTTGGGACCTCAGCCAGCTGTGTGGGATCTGGTCAGCCACACCCTCTAGAGGCTGCTTGAACTCTGAAGCTGGGGGCAGAAACTGGACATCTTGAGCTTGCCTATCATGAACAAGGACCGGGGTTCAATCCCCAGCACCCAAGAAAGAAAAAAAGAAACAAACAAACTGGACATCTTCTCACCTGAATGAGAAAAGCCTTGAGTTGAACAAGACCTAGTATAATCCCAGCATCTCCTCCTAATTGCTATAAGATCTTGGATAAGTTACCTAACCTCCCTGAGCCCCAGGCTATTGTCTATGAAATGATGTCAAGCCTCCTTTACAAAGCTAATAAATGGAGGTTTCCCTTCTTAATGCCAAGGAAATGGAACCAGAACCACTGGCCCATTCAAACAAGCATGCATTTAGGCCTATTCTAAAAATGAAAAGCGTACCTACCTCATAGAGAGTAATAACTACTCATCTCATTTAAAGGATTAAATGAAACAATGCAGTGGTTTTGAAAGTCTGGTCCCCAGACCCACAACCACCAGGAACTCAGAAATGCAAATTCCCAGGCTGGGGATGTGGCTCAGTGTTACAGTGTTTGCTTAGCCTGTGAAAAGCCCTGGATTCGCGCGCGTGCACACACACACAAAGACTCAGAGCTAGTCCCCAGAGCAAAACACAGAAATGCAAATTCCCCAGTCCTACCCTAAATCTACTGTATTAAAATTTTTAGGGCAAAAGCTGAGCATAGTGGCACACACCTGTAATCCCAGCACTCAGGAAGCTGAGGCAGGAGGCTCAACATGAGTTCAATCAAGTTCCAGGACAGCCTGGGCTACAATGTGAGACTCTGTCTGGGGAAAAAAAAAAAAATTGGATTGGGGATATAGCTCAATTGGTAGAACACTTGCCTAGCATGTGTGTGGCCTTGAGTTCAATCCCCAGCACCACAAAAAAACAAAACAAAACAAAACAATTCTAGGACAGGACAGGAGTCCCCAAGCACCTGCCCTCAGACTGGTACTGTCTGTATTTACATCCACTCCCCAACACTCACATTACCACCTCCTGTCAGTTCAGCATCCCCACCTTCCCAGTCAGTAGAAAAACTGTCTTCCATGAAATAGGTCCCTGGTGCCAAAAACATTAGGGACTGCTGCGTTAGGGGTGAGTTCCAGAAAACTGCTGTTGCACAAGCCTTCCAGGTGTTTCTAATGCACTGCTGAAAAATGAGAAGCACTACAATAAATAATAATAATAATAATAATAATAATAATAATAATAATAATAATAAAGCAGTACATGACCAAAGCTTACAATAGTATCTGGTATGCAGGCATCTGAAAGATGGGTTTGGGAAAGGATATCCCAGGCAGAAGGAACAGAATGTGTCTGAGTGTGGCATGGGCAGAGCAAGTCTTCCTTGGGAGAAGAGGATGAAATGGCCCTACAGAAGACAGGAGCCAGAGCATGATGAGCCTTGAATGCCAACTTCGGGCTTTTGTGTTATAGATAACCAAAAGTTTTTAGCGAGGTTGTAACCTGTTCAGATTACAATTCTAAATAAAGAAATTGAAACCCAAAGAGGGAAGTTGATTTGCCTAAGGTCACACAGCAACTGATGTGCAGAGCTGGACCCTGAAGCCAGGTCACCTTACTCCCACACATGAAGGATACTGCACTAGCACAGCCAACCCATAGGTGAGACTGGGAGTCTTAGAGGAACTGGCCACGGAAGGAAATCAGACATGAGGGCGTTCAGGATCTACCCCAAGGTTTGCAGAGTGGGGGGTGAGCCAGTCCATCCTGCCGCAATGGGAGCTGTTGTCCCCAACTGGACACCTGGACCCCTTCAGCCGTGACATTGAGCCTCACCCACAGGTACAGCCTGGTCTCCTTGACCTGCACACATGCACCCCACCCCTTCAAGAGCTAAAGGCAGTCTCCCTAATCAAAGAGCCTGGACACTGGCCTTACGGATATCCAACCTATCAGGACCCTACAGCCAACTTCTACCAAGACCACCATCTTTCCTGCCTACAGACATTTAAATAAATATAAACAAGTAAGTAAGTAAATAGATAAGCAAACGGATAGAATGGAACAGGAGGCTGAAAGACAGATCTGAATTCCAGGCCCTGTTAATCACAAGCCGAGCCTGTAAATGAGCAAATGAATGAATGATACCAACATCAGATATTCAGAATCCTTCATTCAGACTCCCTGGGCTCTCTCTCTCCCCTAAGCCATTTCTCAAAATTAATCCTCCACCCAGAGCTGAGTCTCTCAAAGTGGGGTCAGCGCGCTATTTATACCAGGATCACCTGGGGCACCTGTTTACAACGCATATTTCCGATCTCCTCTCCCAGTCCTGCTGAATCGCCTCCCTCAAAGGTGGGACCTGAGAATCTGAACCTGAACCAACCTCCCCCAAGCAAGAGACTTTTGTGAAGGCTGAAGTTGGTGCGCCCGCCCGTGGGTAGGGTGGCCAGACGCGGACGCAGAGGGGCATCCAGATCCAGGAACGCAGAGTTCCCATCCTTGCTCTCTCGGGCCCCCAGCCTCAACATCGCCCCACTCCTCCCCCCTACACCACGCTTGTAGAGCTGGAGGCGGCAGGGCGCGGAGCCGCCCGGCTGTGGGGCGGGGACCCCGGGGCTGCCCTAACGGGGCGGGGCTGGACGGGGCGGGGTGGCGCTCCTGCTCCGGCCCCCGCGATGGGGCGGGACCCGCAGGACCCGCCCGAGGGGCTGTGCGCCGAGGCGGCAGTGCAGCCGGGAGCACCAGCAGCTGGGGCGGCCGGGACCGGACCCACCCCACGCCGAGGTAAAGCCCCGCGCACCGCACCGCCAACTTGCTCAAGTTGGAGCGGACTTCGCCAGGCGGCCGCCCCGGGCCTCTGCCGCACGGGTGAGAGGTGGGGTTCGAACTCGTCAGCAGGGGTGAGGGGCTTGAGACCCGGGGCGCAGAGGGGTGGGTATCCTCGGACAAGGAAGCCCCCTGTCCCAGGACCCAGGACTCACACCCTGTCCTGGTACGGGAAGGCTCCGACCCACATTCCGGGAATGGCCCTGGTGTTCCCGGACGCTGTGGAGACCCTTCTCCGTCCCCCCAGGGACTCTGTCCGGTCACCAAACCTGGGGCTTGGCGGTCTCGCTACTCCCGCCTCCGAACAACAGCTGGGGGCCGTAGCGCAGTCGGCTCCTGAATTTTTCACGCAGGGGGCGGGCCGGACACGCCGTTCCCATGGCACCAGAGCACTCAGGTTACAGCCGGAGGGATCCCCCGACCCCCTGGTCCTTGTAGGCGACCAACCCACGCTGTCCTGCCCTTCAAGCTCAGACCCGGGGGATGGGACAGCGGTACTAATCCCCACCCCACCCCCAGGAGGTCTCAACTCTCCTCTGCACACCGCAGCCCAGAATATTTGAAAGAGACAGTGGGGAAAGGGGGGTGGGGGCTTCAGATGTCTCTTAAGGAGGGTCTCATGTTCTGAATGGGAGGGATAGGTCTGTACACGGGGATGTGCGCAGTGTGGACGTCCCAGCTCGCTGCTGCCCCTCTGCCTGTGTTTCACCCAGGCAGGGTCATCCTCAGGGCATGGGATGAGGCCTCTGAGAGTGTGAGGCTGCGTGCTCACAGCCTGCGCATGCACCCTTTCCAGGCGGACCAAGGTTTACCCTGGGCCTGAAGCCAGAAACGCCCCTACCCCAAGGAACTGAGATGCCTCTTCACATTTGAAGAGGGGACCCTGGAGGAAGCCATCTCAACAGCTCATCAGCACCCTAGAGAAGAAGGGGCACAAAGGAACCAGCCCACTTCCCATTCGCCTTTTGGAAGCAAGGAAGGAAGGAAGGAAAAGGAAGAAGCAACCAAAGCCCCTCCCTAACAAGGATGACACTAAACACCCAGCAGGAAGCAAAGTCCACCCTTCGACGCAGAGCCAGCACCCCTCTCCCCCTGTCATCCCGGGCCCACCAGCCTGGCCGCCTGTGCACAGAACCCCCCACTCAATCTCAGCACCCCCGGCTGGCCCAGTCAGCCTCCCTCAACCCACCCACCCGCAAACCCTCCCCCGCCCAGGATGGTTGGTCTTCTGAATCCAGTGACTCTGAAGGCTCTTGGGAGGCCCTCTACCGTGTGGTGCTGCTCGGGGATCCTGGTGTAGGCAAGACCAGTCTGGCCAGCCTCTTTGCAGGAAAACAAGAGCGGGACTTCCATGAACAGCTAGGAGGTAGGGGCCCTGTGGGATAGGCTGGGATGTGGCCAAAGGAGTGAAAGGCTTGTCACCAGGGGCTGCCAAGAACAGTTGTATGAGTAGTCTACTGTTCGACTCTAAGGGGCAACATTCACACAGACTATAAAAGGGATGATGCCCACGTTGGAGTTGTGCAGGACACAGCCTGCACAATGGTCTGGGGGAGGGAAATGGGGCGAGCAGTCTCTAATTCATTTCCCTGTCACAAGGGGAGCAATTCTGAAACTATGAGAGTCAAGAAATGGTGGGCTTCTACTCAACTCAGAAACGCTGAGCCCCAACTCCCCTCCCCTTGACTCTGGAATCCACCCAGTCCCACGGCCACCATGATCTTCAGCAAAACTAAGATCCTTCCCAAAGGGAGACTCCCAGACCCCAGTTCTGGGTCTTGGGTTGCTTTATTCCCAAGAAATACAGTGAGCTCATAGGGCTGGGGGCCTCGAGAGGATGGGATACAGGGAGAGGGCATTAAAAAAAATGAGGCTAGGCCCCTGCAGGGCTGGCTGAGAGGACATAGGCAAGTGGGGAGGTGGTGGTTAAAAACTGAGAGAAGGCGGGGACAGTTTGGCCATGTGCCTTCTTCAGCCTCACCTGGGAGTGAGAACCCGTATGAATGGGGTACATATGTATATACCTCTGTATATGTTACAGATGGGGAGACTGAGGCCCCAAGAGGGTAACATGACCTGCCTGAAGCACATACTAAGCCAGAGCAGGAGCAAACAGGGAGAATCCCCAGCCCTAATTTAACCCCACCACCCACACTCATCAGTCAACCAAACTGACTTTGTCAGTGCTTCCCATGTGCCAGGTACTATGCTGGCAGCGGGGGAGACATGGGCTCCCCATGGGGTTTCGTAACCCATCAGGAAAGACAGGCACCAAACAAGCGTGGTGAGCACACCTCAAGAGGAGCGGAGGGGGTGACTGACCAGAAAGAGGTCTGGGGAGCCCCACACCCCCATATGCCTGCTGCTTCCCTGAGCTGTGGCTCTCCTCTTGGTTGCAGATGTGTATGAGAGGACCCTCACGGTGGACGGAGAAGACACCACACTAGTGGTCATGGACACCTGGGAAGCTGAGAAACTGGTATGACACTGCAAGCAGGGTTGGGGGAGGGATGCTGAGCCTAATACCAGGCTCTGTCCCTTCCTGGGACATACAGAGCAGAATTCCAGGTGGTGGCCATCACAAGCATCTCCCCCCAACAAAACCTCCAGCCATTGCAAGGACAGAAGAACCTCACAGCCCTGACCCTTTTTCTCACTCTGCGGATCCCCTCCCAGCCAGCCATTCCAGAATGTGGTTCTGCCCCTGCAGACCTCCCCATCATTTTGGCCACCCTCATCCTACTCACCCACAGCGTGCAGAAGAAGGAACACTGGATGTGGCACCAAAATGCCCAAGGCTGAATGCCCCACCCACTTCTTTTTCTTACTGGTTGTGCAGCTTTGAGCAATTGACACTGAGCTTCGGTTGTCTAATCTGAGAAATGGGTCAAGCATTCCTGCCGTCCTTGCACCTCATTTTTCTTGTTTGTTCTAGGTGTTGGGAATCAAACCTAGGGCCTCAAGTATGCTCAGCACACGCTGTGTCACTGAGTTACATTTCTAGCCCCATCACCAGCTGATTTTTCAAATTTCTTATTCAGTTCCACAGAGGTAAGCCCAATTTAGAGCATGAAAAAAATGCTGGACAAGACGAGCATAGCAGCACACTTAGTAAGCTGAATAGGGATGAGAATTGCATGTGATGATTTTATTGGTGATAATTCAGTAGCTAGTGAAAAATGAAACCTACCCCCTTTCAGAGCAGAAAAAAAACAGCATACAGGGATATGTCTCTATGATGATTTTCTTTTTTTTTCTTTTTTTTTTTTTTTTGCGGTACTAGGGGTTGAACCCAGGATCTCACACTTGCATCCTCTGCAAGTGCTGGCCCACTGAGCTGCACCCTCATCCCATTTTTTTTACTTTTTGAGACAGGGTCTCGCTAAATTACACAGACTGCCTCTGGTCTTGAACTTGCGATCCTCCTGAATCTGCCTCCCCAGCCGCTGGGATTATAGGCATGTGCCACCGCTCCTTGCTTCTATGATGATTTTCTTATCTTGTTGGGTTTCCTTCCTTCCCTCTGTGAAGGTGATAATGCTCATTTTAGAACTTTGAGAAAACACACCTAAGCAAAGAAAAGGATCAGAACATCATCATCACTTGGCAGCTGAGCATGGTAGTGCATGCCTGTAATCCCAGCACTTGGGAGGCTAAGGCAGGAAGATCCCAAATTTGAGGCCAGACTAGACTAAATAATGAGATCCTGTCTTAAAAAGCCAAAAAACAAAACAAAAACAAAGAAAATCACCTGATATCCCATCTCTCTAAGGGGTAGACCCCTTCCTTAACACTTAGGGAAGCCCTTCTGACAAGGTAGGGTTTAAGAGGGCAGTGTTGGGTGATTAACAAAAATGGCTGACAACTCCTTTACTAGGCCCAAAGAATGAGGATGAAAGAGTTATGTAGCCAGCTCCTTTTAACAATTATGAAATACAGGTCCAAGACAGCATAATAATAGATTCTTATAACAGCATCTGACATTCTTGGAGCACTCTCTTCCACTGGACGTACAAGCACTTAATGTATAAGACTGGGGTTTAGCTCAGTTGGTAGAGTGCTAGTCTGCCTACTCTGAGGCCCTGGGTTCAATCCCCAGCCCTGCAAAAACCAGAGAAGGACATGGCACCCCACTCCCAAAATAATCCCAAAACAATCAGCCATTGAAAACCCTGTGAACAGGGTTGCCCTGAGTCAGATCCGACTTGATAGCACCTAACAACACCCCAAATGGTATTCAGTTAAACAAAACTATACAGTGAATCTTCTGGTTACCACTGATGAAGAAACTGAAGCTCTGGGAAGTTTATATGTCCAAAACTCTCAGAGGGCAGGCAGGATTCAAACTCAGATCCACACAGCCCCATGGCCTGCACTCTTATGATCAAGGACTGCCCCACCCCATCTCCCCTGGGAGCACCACCTTCTGAACCTTCTGCTCAAGTTCCAGTTATTTATTCATTCATTCAATCAAAAAAAAAAAAAAAAAAACTTGCTGGGTGTCTACCATGGGGCCAGGATGCCGGAGACACAGGGATGAATCAGGAAGACATGTCAGTGACCTCATGGAGCTGGCAGTGTGGTGAGGGAAGATCTGCTTTCTGGATGCATTTGGGAATTCTGTGGGACAGAGTCCAGTGAATTAAGAAGAGTGGTTAGAGGCTGGGTGTGGTGGGGCACACTTATAATCCCAGTCCTTGGGAGACAGAGCCAGGAGATTTCCACAAGTTCAAAGCCAGCCTGGACTACATAGTGAATTCTAGGCCTGCCAGGACTACAAAGTGAGACCCTGTCTCAAAACAAACAAATAAACAAAAAACAGTTATCAGAGTGATCAGACTTAAAGTCCAACTCTGGAGACAGGGGAAGGAGGGTACTGGACCACAAGGCAGGAAATGAAGCTCTGCATCCTGCTTGCTATGTAGCTATGAGAATATTTGCTTCTCTTCTCTGGACTTTAGTTTTCCTACCAGTAAAATAGGAAACTGAACAAGTTTTCCTGGTTGCTGATTGTGAAGGGAGTCCCCAGACAGAACGTAGCAGTAGCAGCCTCATTGGAATAAGGATCCGTCCTTTCCATCCATGGGCAAGATGGTACTCTGATGTCCGAGAACAAAATCTGACAGAATTCAGAATTTGGGTGGGGTAGTATTTGCTCATCTAATAGTGCCCTAGCTTGGTTGATACCCATGGACGCCTGGAGAGTATTAAAGAAGCAAATTCCTAAGCCTCACCCAAGACCTAATGAATGAGTAAGAACCTCTAAAAGTGGGGCTCCAGAACCTCGATTTTTAATCACACTCCAAGTGGGTTCTTACTCACTAATCCATGCAACCACTGGCTTCTGTGATTCCAACACATAGAAAATGCTCCGTAAATATTTGTGTGATGAAAGAATGGCTAAGACCCCTTCTCATTCTCAAGATGTGGAAACTAAGACCCAAAAGGAGGAAAGAAACTGTCCCTAGTCAAGGTTGAGAACCCACATCAGTCTGATTCTATCCAAAAGTTACTTGGCCTGAGGAATGGCCAATATGGCTGTTGAGAACTAATGTCCCTGACAAGCGTATTAACCATGGATCGGATACTTTCCTATTCATTCATCCTTCGTGGTTATCATAAGATTTTTCTGGCTTCTTCCCCCCTTACAGCCAATGTGTCTACTACACTCAGCCTTTCCCACTTTAGGCCAGGTTGAGTTCTTCTGACATCCCCACCCCACCCCATCACTCCTCAGCCACTTGCATCCATCTCTTCTAGTGGTACTCACCACCCTGCCCTGTGTTCCCAGAGCCGGCCTTCCTGATCATGAGCATGGAGGGCAGGAACTATGTCATATCAAACATTTATAAATGTTATTACCCAGGTGGCCCAGTCCCAGAGTGCTGTCCATGACCAGCAGTCACCATCCAAAATGGAATGTCAAAATCACTCCAGTTCTTTCTCTGGTCAAACAACTAGAAAGGATTCCCCTTGTTAAAGTGCCTTGGCTACTCCCATCGCCCTGACATTACACCTGATACCTGCTCCTACACCTCTGGCTCTTCAAAACCCCTGAAGTCATCTCCTGCCCTCACTTCTCTCTCTTCTCTTTTCTCTGATTCTGTATTGCACAAGCCCAAAGAACTGTCTGGCAAGGCCAAACTGTCCTCAGAAACCAGACAAAAGAGCCGGGTGTGGTGGGACACGCTTGTAATCCCAGCACTGGGGAGGCAGAGGCAGGAGGATTGTGAGTTCAAGACCAGCCTGGGCTATACAGCAAAGCCCTGCCTCAAAAAACCAAACATACACACCATGCATACATAAGTGGAAAAGAGAAGAAAAAGAAACCAGCAAAAAAAAGACCTGAACCAGCAAGCCAGAAAAGGAGTCAGGTCAATCTTTGTCTCCAGTGCCCAATCTGGGAAGGAATGAGTGAATGAGAGAATAAAGTGAGGTAGTATTTACCCAAATTTTTCAAGCAAAGAAAGTGAACTTCAAACAGGATGAGTGGTTTTCCCAAGAGGACACAGGGAATTATGACAGTTTGACCCCCAAATCTGTCTAAAGTATAACCTCAACCCTGTCCCACCTACTAAAACCAATGCAGCCTCTTTCTCAGCCAGAGACTAGACACCCTCTGAGGATGGGCCTGGGGTCCCTCCCCACAGGATGAAAGCTGCAGCCAGGAGTCCTGCCTGCAGGTTGGTAGCGCCTATGTCATCGTGTACTCCATCGCTGATCGGGGCAGCTTCGAGAGCGCCTCTGAGCTCCGCATCCAGCTGCGGCGCACACATCGGGCAGACCATGTGCCCATCATCCTCGTAGGCAACAAGGCGGACCTGGCCCGCTGCCGAGAAGTTTCTGTGGAAGGTGAGCCCTCCACCCCATCTCCTCCTCCAGTTCGCTTCGCCTCAGAGACTAACTGTCCCTGCCAACCAGCCCCCATTCTGCAGCTACATCCCTGAGCCTGAAAGCCATGATCCATCCCTGCCTCCTCTCTAACCCCTAAACCGGCCCCCAACTCTGTCAGATACACCTCCTCTTCTCTCTGTCCCCACATCCTCTGTCCTCTCCTGTGATCCTTGCTTGGTCCTGGGCCAATCCCCAACATCTCTAACCCACTTAGTCTGTCCTCCTTGACAGCTGCCAGAGTTTACCAGAACCGGAGCTGACCTTGTCATTTCTTTTCTTAAAAATACCCCTGTGGCACCCCATGCTCTTCATCAGTCACTTTATCCACAGGACATGATAAGCCCCATGCCTACTGGCTTCTCAAGGGCTTACATTTGCCCTTGAGAACTGAAAAAGACTGCTATTGGCTCCAGTATAAAATGAGAAAAGTATAAATTCAAATTTCATGAAGTTTTAATTGTCTAAAAACTTAATATTGTGTCAGCAACTACAAACCAAAACTTTTAAAGTTTATGTATCAATTATATTTATAGTGGGATGCGGAGTATTTTAATAAACTTCATATTTCTAGTGGGGACCATACAGATTTTTAAGTGGCCCTACTCAGAGTAAAATATTAAAAAAAAAAATGAAAACAAAAACTCAGAAAGGGAAAACTAGCTCCACAGAGTCACCAGCCACAGAGGACTAGAATTCAGGCCCCTGCCTCCCATCCCAATGACATCCCAGAGTGGAGGAGTATATGCTTTGTGGATGGACATCCAAAACACCTGCAATATAATCCACAGGAGATTTTGTTAAAATACAGGTTCCCACACCTCATCGGAAACCTACAGAATCAGAATCCCTAAAGGTGGGCGCAGGAGGCTGCATTATAACCCGTTCTTCCAGGTACTTAAAATGTCCAGGAGATTAGGCCCTTTACCTGGTATTCAAACTGAAGCCACCTGATCCTACCATCCCTGTCTTCCCCACCCCATTCTGCTACCATCATTAATCCTTAGACTATGAACTAACTTCTCAAAGCCTGTTATGACACCTGCACCAGATACGGGCACAGGGAAACTGCTTCCAAATGAAGCTGAACACCCCCCTTCCTACCTTTCTTTGTCTCCGCCTTTGTGGCTATGGCTCCACCCCGTTCGGCTGACCCCGCCCCTCAGAGGGCCGCGCCTGCGCTGTGGTGTTCGACTGCAAGTTCATCGAGACGTCAGCCACTCTGCAACACAACGTGGCGGAGCTTTTCGAGGGCGTGGTGCGCCAACTTCGCTTGCGCCGCCGGGACAGCACGGCCCCGGAGCCATCACCGGCACCCGGACGGCGGGCCAGTCTTGGCCAGCGCGCCCGTCGCTTTCTGGCACGACTGACGGCCCGCAGTGCTCGTCGCCGGGCACTGAAGGCCCGCTCCAAGTCCTGCCACAACCTGGCCGTGCTCTGAGAGCACTCACCCTTCTGGGAGCAGAAGGACACTGGGGTGCATTCTTGACTTCACAGATGCCACAGAAGGCCGAGGCGCAGGTGCCTGTAGTCCAGATGGTGGACCTTGCCTACTCATTGCTCCAGTGGCCAGAGCATGGCCCAAAGCCAGAGCCTGGAGGACCCCTCCGCTCCAGGGAAATGAGGGGCAGACTATGGGGCCATAGCACCAAGCTGGACACAAAGAGTTTTTTTACAAGGCAGGTGTCTTTTTGTTAAAAAAAAAAAAAAAAAAAAAAAAATTCTTCCTTATCCCTAGGCTCTGGCCAACCCCTCAAAAACCCCCACAATAAAAAACCTGTGGGAGCTATCCTGTCTGAATGCCTCTCATTGGGCTCTTCCACCCTTCCCTTCCTGCTTGTCAGTCTACACTGTAGACCAGTCAGTAAAGTCACTGGACCAGCTGTGTGCTCAAGCCCTTCTCCCAACCGCTGGCCTTTGAGAAAGACAGTGGATCCCAACCAACCGCAATTCAGTGTAACCTGCTATTTTCCCCTTAATTAACTTTTTAGATTGCTGTTGTTGTTGTTGTTAGGTGCCGTCCAGTCGGTGTCTGCATCATAGAGACCCTACATATAACAGGCGAAACAGTATTGTTAGTCATTCCCTGCTATTCTTAGGGTTTTCAATGGCTGATTGTCTTTTGGGAGTGGGTTGCCTGATACTTCTTCCAAGCCTACAGCACCTGGTATTCCCAGTCAGTCTCCCATCCAAGTACTAACTAGGCCCATCCCTGCTTAGCTTCAGAGATCTGACAGGCTCAGAAGCCACAGTGGTACAGCTGCAGGCTTTTAGATTATAGTTCTCCTTAATTAACTTTTTAGATTATAGATTCACAAAGCATTTTCTGGAGGAAGTCTCAGCACTGATCCTGGCAATATAATAGGTGGTCCTTGTGGGAGGTTACTGTGTACTAGGCTGTCACTGCTATTAAACTTCACAACACCTAGGGGTACGAGTTATTATTTACTTGCTTTGACTAATTAGGAAATTGAGGTTTAGGACAGAGAAGACTATGCCCAGAATCACACAACTCCAAGTAAAGTTGCCTGAATTGCAGCCCAGGCTGGTCCCACTGGTTTATGCCCAATTTACCTACAGCCCTTGTTAGTATCTTGCCAAGGAGCTGTAAACATAGCTTAGTGGGAGAGAGCTTGCCTAGCATGTGTGAGTCCCTGGTTTAAAACTAGGCACCCCAGAAAAAGAAAAGAAAGGGGAAACAAATGTTTAAACCCTGTAGGGAGCTAGGCACAGTGGTGCACACCTGTGATCCCAAGTGACTTGGGAGGCAGAGGCAGGAGGCAGCTTGCATGATTTAGTGAGACTTTCTCAAGATTAAAAAAAAAAAAAAATTTTAAGGGGACAGTGATAGAACACTTGAAAAGTATGTGCAAGTCCCTGGATACAACCCCCCAGAACGTGGGGGTGGGGAACCTGGGTACAGATCTTTTGTGTGGGAGGGGTGGTACTGGGGGTTGAACTCAGGGCCTCGCGCCTGCATACTTTGCAAGTATTGGACCACTGACCGGCGCCTCCAGCCTTTTTTTTTTTTTACTTTTTGAGACAGGGTCTCGCTAAATTACTCAGACTGCCTCTGGTCTCGAACTTGTGATCCTCCCGCCTCCACCTCCTGAGCCGCTGGGATTACAGGCGTGTGCCACCGCACCAGGCAAGGATGCGGGTCTTTGAAACACATTGAAACACAATTTCACATACTATATAAAAGGGAAGGGGTATGAACTCCACGAAACTCAGTCCCTTAATCCCCAGGATAGACCCCAATTTAGTCCACCCCACTCATTTTCCGAACGTGGAAACTGAAGCCCAGAGGCAGGAAGCGAGCACTCCAGAGTCACCAGGCCAGTGGGGACTAGGCTCCAGGGACCAGGCTCCTCCGTCGTCCCTTTGTGAGGGAGTGAGGCGTTCAGCCTGGCTGGGTACAGGGCTGGGTGTAAGGGATCAGGTCAGGAGTTTCCAGCGCGGGGCGGGGGTGCGGGGGTGCCGCTACTTTGAGACAAGAACAAGACGCAAACGGTTTGGACCATAGTGTCTCTGACGCCTGACACCCCTGCCCCCAACCAGCTGCCTGCGCGGACGCCTCAGCCCCACACGTATGCCACCAAGTTCCAGCCGCGAAGGCAGGGGACAGGGTGCGGAGAGAGATCGCAACCCGAGCGAGCGCACCCCATCCTCCGGCAGCGCCCCCTCCCTGGTCTGACCAGGCACGAACGGGACTCATTCTCCCCATCCCAGCTCCAACCCGAGGACGGGAAGGGGCGGGGGTCTCCCCCACCTCCCGCTGTCTCCGGCCTGCGGTCAGGGGGAGGGCTATAGCTGTGGAAAATTGGCAGAGGCGGCCGGCAGCAGCCGGGAGAGTGGAAAAAATGATATCAAACCCGGAAAAATGCAGGCCGGATGGAGGGCCGGAGTCAGCCGGGGAGGTGAGAGGGCGGGAGGAGGGGGAGGGCGCGGCGGCTGCAGCTGGGAAAGGAGAAGGGCTGGGAGAGCCTGGAGCCGGCTGGAGGAAACTGAGGACCATCAAGGCCATTCCCTCCTTTCTTCATCCACATGTGTTTATTGAGGGTCTACTAAATGCAATTGGGAGACGGACCCGGCAATCCACTCCCAAAATTCAATCCGCCATTGAAAACCCTATGAACACCAGAGAAGCACTGACAATAGTGTTTCGCCTGTTGTACGCAAGGTCGCTATGAATCAGATACCGACTGGACGGCACCTAACAACAACAACAACAATTAAATGCAGAGCACAGAGCCAGGCTCTGCGGGGACCCCATGGCCAAGGGTAGGAGGACGCTTGCTGGCCCCTGGAGTTCACCCCAGCCTGGTGGTGAAGCCGATTAGAAAACGAATAAGTAAATAAAATAATTACAAACAGATAAGGGGTTGAAAATCAGAATGTCAAGGAAGGCCCTGAAGATAACTAGTCCAATCCCCCTCAATTCACAGATGGGGAAACTGAGGCTGGAGAGGACGAGGTTAACCCCAAGCACTCAGAGTGTGGACGATCTGATTGAAACAGGGGTGGGAGGTGCAATGCAGCCAGCTGGGCAGGACTGCAAAGTGGTTGAGCACCTGGGCCCTGACCTAGGGATCCGTGTTCAAACCCTACTCCCCCTGTGCCTCAGTTTCCCAGGCTATAAAAATAGAATTCATGAATATTCCCTTTCTCAGGGTTGGCATGAGGATTAAATGATTTAAGATGGATAAAGTAGCTAAAAACAAACCCCATCCCTAAAAAATGCAGTAAGTGTTGCCCCCCATTTGCATGTCTTAAGACCTTGGAGACCCCAGGGTTTGTTAAGGGGACGCTAGTGGTAGACTATGAAGACCCCTGCATGGGAAGCTTTGTCTGGCTATGACACTGGAGGGCTTTAAGAAAACCTCTTTCCCTCTTGGACCTCAGTTTCCCCATCTGCAAAATAAAGGGATGGAATCTGAACTTGGATCATAATGGTTATATAGTCTCGTGTTAATTGTCTATCTCCCCTATAGGAATAAAAGCTCCACAAGAGGCCAGGTGTTGGTGGCACATGTGTGTAATCCCAGGGACTCAGGAGGCAGAGGCAGGAGGATTACAAGTTTGAGGCCAGAGGCAGCCTGAGTAACTTAGCAAGACCT
Source organism: Pedetes capensis (assembly GCA_007922755.1). NCBI lineage: Eukaryota > Metazoa > Chordata > Mammalia > Rodentia > Pedetidae > Pedetes > Pedetes capensis. Next base: position 172,254 of record VMDO01002044.1, read on the forward strand.
TGTCTCAAAATAAAAAATAAAAAGGGGCTTGGGGTGCAGTTCAGTGGCAGAGCGCTTGCAAAATATGCACAAGGTCGTGGGTTCAGTCCCCCAGTACCACAAAAAAATTAAAAACAAACACAAAAGCTCCACAAAGGCAAAGATTTAAGTGCTGCTCAGTGCCTGGCACCTACAATGCCTGACTCATCTAGGTGCTCAGTAAATAATTGTTGGATGTATTACTTCATCCCCTATAAAATGGCCCTTGTATTCTAGGTGTCTATGAATGAGGCATAGCTGGAAAAGCATGTGCAAAATCTCATTGCTCTCACCAGAGCGCAATGGTTTAGAAAGTTCTTTCTCATACATAAAAGCAAGCAAGTAGACAAAAATACCTAACTTTGTTTTAACTCTAACTTTGTTTTAACTCTTTATATGTGTTGGTGTTGAGCCCCATACTACCTGCATGGTACACATTTTCTCATATCACCATCAGACAACTCTCTACTTCATAGGTCCTATTTAACAGGTGGCCTGTAGCTGTACCATTGTGGTGTCCAATCCCATCAGATCTCAGAAACTAAGCAGGGTTGGGCTTGGTTAGCACTTGGATGGGAGATTGCCTGGGAATACCCGGTGCTATAGGCTTGGGAGAAGGACCCAGCAACTCACTCCTAAATAATAATCAGCCATTGAAAACCTTATGAAGAGCAGAGAAGCACTAACAATACTGTTTCCCCTATTGTACATAGGGTCACTATGAGTCAGACACCGACTTGACAGCACCTAACAACAACATTTAACAGGTAAGCACACAGAGGCTAAGAGAACTTAAGAAATTGGTCCAAGGCCACATAGTAAGAAAATGTAGTCAGTTCAACTCAGATCCCTTGTTGAGAGGCAGGCAGGAACTGCCATCTTAATAATATAGTTGGAGAAAATAAAGGCTAGAATTGGGGCTGAAGATTAGCTCAGTTGATAAAGCACTGCTCTGCACTATCTGAGGACCCAGGTTTGATCCCTAGCATCGCAAAAACGGGAAAATGTAGCACTCTACCCCCGAAGCAATCCCAAAACAATCAGCCATTGAAAACCCTGTGAGGGTCACTATAAGTCAGACCTGGATCAATGGCACCTAAAAACAAAAAAAGAATTGTCCAAGCCCAAGGTCATGTAGTAATAACAGAATGCAGTTATACCACTCTTGCTATGTACCAGGTGCTCCTCTAGGTGCTTTTCCTAATATATTAGATCCTCAAAACTAGTGAGATGATCACTACACCAGGTGGAGAAATCATAGCACAGAGAGGTTCAGTGTCCTGCCAAGTTTGCACAGGTATAGGTGCTTTTCCTAATTAATTTATTAAATACTCAAAACTGGTGAGATGATCACCATATCAGCTTTCAGGTTGAGAAACTGTAGCACAGAGAGATTCAGTGTCCTGCCAGTTTTGCACAGTTAGCAAATAGCAGAATCAGAACTCAAACGAGAGAAGTCTGGTCCCACATTGTTGAAGGCTCATCTATATTGCGTGTCTGTGGGCAGAGCAGAAAGCATAGAGAGGAGGAGCCATCAGTGCTGCATCCTGCTGCAAAAAAAGAACAAAAGCACATTAAGAGTGCTCAGCTGCCAGCTGGGCCTTTCCACCTTACAGGAAGGTTACTGTTATGGAAAAAATGATAAAGCTCTGGGAAGATGAATGTCTCCTTGGGGACCCCCTAGTCTCCTCAGAATCCCTCCCGTTGCTTTGGGGGAGGGACACAAACAGGGCTGGCCTGGTCCAGATGAGATGAGGTCCACCTGGCTCCCAAGTCTCCCCATCTGGGCTGCTCAGAATACTTAGGATCACTGGCCTCCCTGGAAAGTTTTGATTTCTTGGTCCAGAGCCTGAGGCTTCTGCTTGGAGGCCCCCAAGGAATCAAGTTCAGGTGTGATGGTAAATACACCTCTCACAGGGCCCAACTCACTGCTTCCTTCAGCAAGCAAACAGGGTCAAGGGTGTGCTGCAAAGGAAGGTAAGGAGCTTAGGTCCCTGCGTGGCCAGGAAGGGAAGGAAGAGTAAACGTTGTTAGGTGCTGTCTAGTCGTGTCCAACTCATAGTGACCCTCATAGGGTTTTCAATGGCTGATTGTTTTGAGATTGCCTTGGGAGTGGATTGCCAGATCCTTCTCCCATTTTTGTGGTGCTAGGAATTGAACCCGGGACCTCAGAGACTGCAGAGTGGCTCTCTACCAACTGCGCTAAATCTCAGCCCTAGCAGGGTAAATAGAGGTTGGGAAATTCATCTACAGCTGCTTTATAAAGATGAAGTATCTATCAGCTTTGTCCATCCATATGACCTTAGACAAATCAAAATATACAGAGTGAAGAGATTAGGGTAGAATTCTTCATGTGATTATCTCTGTCTCAAGACTACTTGAATATCTAACTCAACAGCTTGAAAAAATATACAAGTTCAGTTTCAATTTGAGCACTGTTCTCTTCTCTTCAGTTCAGGGTTCAGTTAAAAATAATACCAATGATGGGCTGGGACCTTTGAGTTTAGCAATGTGTGCATTTTCCACCAGTTCCATCTGGTTCAGGTTCAAGACTATTGGAGTGTTTGTGTGTGTGTGTGTGTGTGTGTGTGTGTGTGTGTGTGTGTGTGTGTGTGTTGCCTTACATTCCTATGCTTCATGGTTGTGACAAGATGTTGATGGGAAAGCTCAGGCTTTGGGACAAGAGGAGATCCACATTTGATCCTATCCCAGACACTTAGGTCTGTGTGACCCAGAACCTTGTTTGGCCTTCACCTTGAAATTGGAGGTGATCATTCTTTTCTGATTAAACTAAATGAACTTTTTAATATTTGTTGTTGTTGTTGTTAGGTGCCATTGAGTGGAGTCCAACTCATAGCAACGCTCATGGGATTTTCAATGGCTGATTGTTTCGGGATTGCCTCGGGAGTGGATTGCCATGCCCTTCTCCCATTTTTGCAGTGCTGGGAATCAAACCTGGGACATGAGAGACTACAGAGCCCCACTCTACCAACTGGGCTAAATCCCAGCCTTTTTAATGTTCAGGAATGTGCTAAAATCTGACACTGGATAATATATTTCACCTCTCTAGGCCTAAGTTTTCCCATCTAGAGAATGAGGATGTTAATAACCCTTCTATTTCCAAGGGTTATTGTGAGAATTCAGTCAGATTACTGTTACTACAATGCTTTGCACACAGTAAGCACTACTTAAATTCAGTTCTTAGTATATTTCAGTGCATTTCTTTATATTTTCCTACACATATGATGGGGGCAGGGGGTTAGCTCAGATGGTAGAGTGCTGTTCTGCGCTCTCTGAGGCTGTGGGTTCAATCCCCAGCACCACAAAAATGGGAGAAGGACTTGGCAATCCACTCCTGAAACAATCCTAAAACAATCAGCCATCGAAAACCCTATGAACAGCAGAGAAGCACTGACATAGTGCTAGGCATGGCACAGTGTCGGTGAGTGTTTCTTTCTGTTGTACACAGGGCTGCTATGAGTCAGACAGATTCTACTCAACGGCACCTAACAAAAACAACATATATGTTCTCTGAAGCATAGTATTGTGTGCTTTTAAACTTCACTCAAATATATCTATCCTTCAACTTTGCTTTTCACATTCAATATTATATTTATGAGGTTCACTTGTGTTGGTACATGTAACTGTAGTTAATTCTTTTTCATTGCTCTACAGTATTCCATTGTATGATTATATAGATATAGAAGATTTATTTATCTTTTTTGTTGGACTTTTTTTTTTTGTTTTGCTATTACCAACAGGGCTGCTATGAACATTGTACACCCTATGAATATTGAACACATGCATAAGACTTTCTCTTCCCACCTTTCCACTCTGCTATATTCTGAGTTGGGCTGGGATTTAGCTCAGTTGGTAGAATGCTGCGCTGCAGTCTCTGAGGTCCTGAGTTCAATTCCCAGCATCGCAAAAATGGGAGAAGGACCTGGCAATCCACTCCCAAGGCAATCCCGAAACAGTCAGCCATTGAGAACTCTATGAGGGTGACTATGAGTTGGCACCTAACAACAACAACATATTCTGAGTTACAGCTTTCCCTGAACTAGCTAATGCTGGGGTCTCAATATGGCTACCCCCGTTTCAGGCATCAAATGTGGATGTGACAAGGTCCAGTGCAAGCAAGAAGGCTGCCTCGTCCTGAGCATCTCTCCCTCAGCACCATCTATCCCAGAGCCCTCTAACAGACTTCCCTTCATTTCTCACTGGCCAGAATCAGGTCCCCTGGCCACCTTCAAACCAGTTGACACCATAGGTTAATCAAACTTTGCCCATGAGCATAGAGTCCTAGATGGCTTCACCAGGAAAAACTACCTGAGGGGAAAAAACTACATCTCAGACAACAAAAGAGGAGACTGTTGTTGGCCAGATCACCATTCCAGTTACCAGGCTGCATAACAAACCACCCCAAAGCTCAGCAGCATAAAAATTCCCATTTTCTTATAATCATATATTATATGAGTCAGGAATTTCTGCAGGGGAAAGTGGGTACAGCTTGTTTCTGGCATCTCAGCTGAGAACCTCAGACTAGAGTGACTAGGCAGCAGAGGCTAGAATCATTTGGGGATGTCCTCATGTGTCATGTTACAGGCAATAGCTTGAAGTCTCACCTACACAGCACCCCTGCAGGGAACCCGGAGGATGTGTTTCCTCCTCCTGCTCTAATAAGTTACCACAAACTTACTGGCTTAAAGGAGCACAAATGTACAAGTGTGTGTATCTGTGTATTGCAGTACTGGAGCTTCTACCCAGGGCTTCATGCATGCCAGGCAAGTGCTCCACCAGCGAGCTGCACCCTCAACCCTTCTTTAATTTTTACTTTGAAACAGGGTCTCTAAGTTGCACAGGCTACCTCTGGCCTCAAACTCCAGATCTTCCTGCCCCAGCCTCTCGAGTGGCTGAGATGAGAGGCGTGCGACATAGCACATGGCATAAATTTATTATTTGACAGTTCTGTAGGTAAGAAATCCAGCACAGGTCTCAGGAGGCTAAATTCACGGCATTAACAGGGCTGTGTTGCTTTCCTGAGGCTCCAGAGAAGAATCCATTTTCTTACCTTCTCCAAATTCCAAAGGCCAGCCGCTTCCCTTGGCTCATAACTCCTTCCTCCATCTTCAAAGCCATCAGCGTCAGGCCAGCCTGTCACACACGGCTATCTCTCTGCTTCTCCCTCTTTGGCTTTCTTCTCCCTCCCATAAAATTACACTGGGCTACCAAAATAATGCAGGATCACCTCCTTATGTTAAAGTCAGCTGATTAGCAAACATCATTCCATTGGCAACCTCAATTCCTCTTCCCCACATAAAAAAACATATTCCCAGGTCCCAGGGATTAGAAGGTGGACATTTGGGAGAGTTGTTTTCTGGCCTACCACAGTGGGATAGAGAAGACAACATAGGAAGGCAGTGGCTGAACCATCATCGTTTCTCCTCACTCCAAGACTTTAATTTAGGGTGCTGGGACACTGTCCCCAGAATCTGATCTTGCCCATGCTTGTCTCTAGAAGTGCCAGCTTCTCCACACCTCCACTGGGCAAATCTCCACCCCTCTTTCAGATGACCCTACCCCCTACCCACAGATGAAGAGACTTGCCTGAGAATTAACCCTCTCCCAGCAGTATATCTTCCGAAGTCTGAGTTACTGGGGGGGTTAACCCCTGGTGCTCCAGCAGGACAATCGAGGGTGCTCTTTGTCCGTGGCTCCCCCAGTCTTATAGCACAGTCCAGAGTGAGTGTGGCCACTCCAGATGCATTCCTCTTCCAGATCTGCTCACCTCTGTGAATGAGGATAGGTAATTGCCTAGAAAACAACTGTTGGCTGTTACACACACACACACACACACACACACACACACACACACACACACACACATTAATTCTAGACCCCCAATCAGAGGTCATTAATTTAAATGCTCACAGAGTCAGACAGGCCATATAAATCAGTGAGGCAGACTGGATAAAGGACATTCAGGACCATCCAGGTTGTAGCACTTGCCCTGCTCAAAGGGAGGAGAAAAAGAAGGTGCCTGTTACAGCTGCCAGGATATGAATCGAGCATTACCAGATATTTCAGTTTTTCTAAGAAAACTAGGAACTCAGAATTTTATGTGAAATATTTCAATTCTTAAATAATAATTGTTTATTCTGATTTTTTTTAATGTTAGGCAAGATATGTGCACCAGCCCCTAGTAAAATATGTCTACCATCCAGAGTATGATCAGAGAGTGACCTTTCATAACCTCAGGTCAAACAGTGATAGAGAACTGTATTCTCAGCCATCCCCCAGTCTGCAAGGCCACCCCACACACCATGCAGTTAGTCTGTAATTACAAAGAACAGCTTGTTCCTTTTCTTCAACTCCTCCCTCGTTCTCTTTCCAAGAATGTCTCTTCTGGCCATTTGGGATACCAAGGATGCCCAATGTCGGGTGGTATATTTTTAACTTGAACTTGGAATTATAGGTATAATATATTCTCATTATAAGAATAAAATAAAACAACAGAGAATATATGGTAAAAAAAAATAAGATGCATTTATCTGTGAAGCTGCCTACAGTTACACATGACAGGAATCTTTATAAGAACATTTTCTAACAAGATGTTCACAGGCAGGCAGTTTTAGGGTTGGTTGATCTGGCCCTAAAATGCCAGGATGCTGGGTCTGCATCTCCATAATTTTCTAGGCTTTTCTCTCATAGTTGTAATATGACTGCCACAATTCCAATCATCACCTCCTTATACTATGCTCTCAAGCAAGGAGAGAAGGGAAAAGGTCAGAAAGAATTTCTGGGTTATTTTTATTAATCAAAAGGGAAATTGTTCACACCAAGAAATTTTCCTTCATATCTCACTGACCAAGCTGAGTCTTGTGGCCATGGATAGCTGCAAGAGAAGCTGGAAAAGAAACTTGTTGTTGTTGTTAGGTGCCCTTGAGTCAGGTCCAATTCATAGAGACATTGTGTACAATAGAACAAAACACTCCCTGATTTTGTACCGGGCACACAATTATTTTTATGTTTAAGCCCATTGTTGCAGACACTGTGTTAATACATCTAAATGAGTGTCTTTCTTTTTGTTGCTGTACCTGCCACTCTCCCAAACATGATGTCCTTCTTCAGGGATTGGTCCCTCCTGACAACATGTCTAAAATATGTAAGACAAAGTCTACCCATCCTTGCTTCCAAGGAGCACTCTGATTGCACTTCTAGGACAGATCTATTGGTTCTTTTTTATAATCCGTGGTATATTCAGTACTTGTCCCCAGCACCATAATTCAAAAGCATCAACTCTTCTTGTGTCTCCTTTATTCAATGTCCAGCTTATGATGTGACTGAAAAAACCATGGCATGAGTCAGGTACACTTTTGTCTTCAATGTGACATCTTTACTTTTTTAACACTTTAAAGAGATCTTTTGCAACAGCTTTTCCCAATGCAATGTATCCTTTGATTTCCTGATGCTGCTTCCACGGGTGTTGATTATAGAACCAAGTAAAACAAAATCTTGGACAACCTAAATCTTTTCCCTGTTTATCATGAAGTTGCATATTGACCCAGTTGGAAAGATTTTTGTTTTGTTGATATTGAGGAGCAATCCATATTGAAGCCTGTGTTCTTTGATTTTCATCAGGAAATGTTTCAAATCCTCTTCTTCAGCAAGCAGAGTTGACTTATCTGCATAATACAGGTTATTAGTGAGTCTTCCTCCAATCATGATGCTGCATTCTTCATCATAAAGTCCAGCTTCTCAGGTTATTTTCTCAGCATAGAGATTGAAGAGATATGGTGAAAGGATACAGCCCTGAGGCACACCTTTCTCAACTTTAAACCAGACAGCCTTTCCTTCTTCTGTTCAAAGGACTGCCTCCTGGTCTTTGTACAGATTCCTCAAGAGTACAATTAAGTGCTCTGCTTTTCCCTTTTTTTTTTTTTTTTACAATGTTATCCATAATTTGTTATGCTCCACACAGTCAAATGCCTTTGCATAGTCAATAAAACATAGATACACATGTTTCTGGTATTCTCTGCTTTCTGCAGATATCAGCAATGATGTCCCTGGATCCCTGCCCTCTTCCAAATCTGGCTTGAATTTTTGGAAGTTCCCTGTCTATATATTGTTGCAGTCACCTTTAAATGATCTTTAGCAAAATTTTGCTTGTATGTGATATTAATGATACTGCTTGATAATTTCCATGTTTGGTTGGATCCTCTTTCTTGGGAATAGGCACAAATATGGATCTCTTCCAGTTAGTTGGCCAAGTATCTGTTTTCCAAATCTCTTGGCATAAACAAGTTAACATCTCTAATGCTGCATCTGTTTATTGAAATATCTCTATTGGTATTCCATCAATTCCTGGAGCCTTGTGTTTCACCAATTCCTTCAAGGCAGCTTCAACTTCTTCCTTCAGTACCATTGGTTCCTGACCATACGCAACCTCTTGAAATGGTTTATCATCCAATTCTTTTGGTATAAGGACTGTATTCCTTCCATCTTCTTTTGATGTTTCCTGCATCATTGAATATTTTCCCTGTAGAAACCTTCACTATTGCCACTGGAGGCGTGGACTGTTGTTTTTTTTTTTTTTTCCTTCAATTTCTTAAGCTTCAGAAAAACAGAGGATGTTCTTCCCTTTTGGTTTTCTATCTCCAGCTCTTTGCACGCCTGTAGCTATAGCCCTGTGGCTTCTGATCCCATAAGATCTCGGAAGCTAAGCAGGGTCAGGCCTGGTTAGTACCTGGATGGGAGACTGCCTGGGAACACCAGGTGCTGTAGCCTTGGGCAACATACCCCAGCAAGCCACTCCCAAAAATGAATCCACCATTGAAAATCCTATGAACATCAGAGAAGCACTAACAATAGTGTTACACTTGTTGTACATAGGGTCGCTATGAGTAGGATACCAACTCAATGGCAACTAACAACAACAAGGTCTTTGCACATGTCATTAGAATATTTGATTTTGTCTTCTCAAGCTGCCCTTTGAAATCTGTTTAAGAATACAGCAACATATGAAAAAGATTATTCACCATGACTAAGTGGGATTTATACCACAGATGCAAGGCTGGTTTAACATACAGAAATCAATTAATATAATCCAACATATCAAGAAACTGACAAACAAAAACCACATGATCATCTCAATTGATGCTGAAAAGGCCTTCAATAAAGTGCAACACCTTTTCATGATAAAAACACTGGAGAAAATAGGTATAACAGGCAAATACCTTAATTTCATAAAAGCCATTTATGACAAACCTACAGCCAACATTATATTAAATGGAGAAAAACT